>UCOK01016103.1:0-11343 GCA_900474325.1 Synergus umbraculus
GTTAAAAACATTCGAGATCTACAAAGTATGACTTATATTTTGACTAGGGCTAGCTCTGATAGATTCTGTTTCGAATTTTTTTATATATATATTTATAATATATTATATAATATACCGATTAATTAACAAAAATAAAGGGACAATACTGTACCAGTGCCGTACCAGTATTGTGAAGACACTTGGTGTTACTAATACGTCAATTGATTGCCAACTTTAAAGGACAGTACTGGTCCAGTATTGTGACAGTATTGTGCCAATGTTTGGCATTACTCGTAATTCGGTTACTTGCCAGCACTGACAATCAGTGTTGCGTCGGTGCTAAAATAATGCTACGCCAGTAGTATGCCAACACTTGGCGCAATATTGACATTCAGTGCTGCGCCGATGCTAAAACAAGACTATGCCGGTAGTGCGCCAACCCTTGGCGCAATACTGACAGTCAGTACTAGCATTACTGTCCCCATACAATTGACGTAGCACTGCGCCGGTTGTAAGGATTGGCAGAAATCCGACTTTTCCACTTGGGTTAGGTCATTGGGCAGTATTATTTTTTAAAATAAAATATTGTATATAAAAACCTACGTAAATTAAATTACTCTTATTTAAAAGTATAACATGCCTTTAATATGAAGGACTTTTATTTCAAAACAATTGTAAAATTTGTTAAGCAGCAAATAGATTGTATATAAACTAAATTTGCTGACATTATTTACAGGTTATTTTCATTTTTGGAGTTTTCGGCGCGTTGAGGTCTGATGAATTAACGAATGTTCAAGAGCATCATATTAAACAACAAGGAAATCTGCTTCAAGTCCTAGTTCCTAAAACTAAAACCATGAAACCACGATCTTTCGTAATTTCTGAAGAGTGTGTGAAATACGTAAAAGAGTATCTGTCTCTTCGACCCGAAAAAACGTCCACTTATTGCTTCTTTGTAAACTATCAAAACAGTAAGTTTTGCAATTTTTTATTATTCTGCAAATAATAGGAAATAATACGTTCTCGAGCACACAAAAACAAATCGACGAATTTCTCGGTTTGCCTGCGACGCTGTATCGTACACTTTTTACTTTCGTCGTACTTCCGCAATACTACTCGTTGATAAAGGAGCCAACATGGAAACTTTAAAAAGACGATGGATGGAAATCAAACAAATTTGTAGATGTATAGAGAAACCTCTTGGGAATAAAACCATGATCGGGAATTTGATAAATTCGTTTATCAATTTACCTTTCGGCTCAAAGGAAAATTGCGATTCCGACCTATTGTCCTCGTCAAATCGTTTTAAAAGACACGACTACATCCATCTGATAACCTCCACATCTAAAGTTGATGTCAATCCAGAACAAATAGTATATTACATACCTAGGCCTGTAAAATAAGAAATGTCTCAGATTACATGTAATCTGAGACTCCACCGAGACTCTGCTAGTGCATCGTGCTTCTCACTTCACACATACTCGAAAAGTCGAGTTTTTCGAACATACAAGTATGTTGAAGAGCGTGTTTTGTCGAGCAGAATGTTTGCATGACGAGTCGTAGGTTTAATCAGGCTGTGGTCACTAATATAGGCAACCGTGAAGACATATATTCTGATCCTGTTTTGCGGGCTCATTAGGTGGCTCTGTAGGTCTTTGATCTATCTCTCTCACTCCTTCACTATTTACGGAATGTTACAACTGTCAAATGATTTGAATGTTTTTTGTTTGTGCTGACGAGAAGTAACCAAAAATGAGTAAATAAATTTATAAACAAAGATGTTAAGTTCTAAACTGTTCATCAACTCGTAGGGAAAAGTACCACCAGTATCCGAAATGCGAAAATACAAATTTCATACTTTTATTTCGGATCTTGATATTTTTAAAAATGATTACAAGTTTTAAATAAAAGCTGATTTCAAAAATACTTAAATTATCTTTGGTTTTTTCTTAAAACAATTTTTTATGAAAAAACCAATAGAAAAAACGAACAGTTTTTCTATTTGTTTTTTCAATTTATTAAGTATTTTAATTGTTATCTAGAAATCATCTGGCTGTAATCTCAAGCATCTTTTATCTTATTTTAAAAACCTGCGGGCTCGTTTGACGGCGCCACCGTCAACTATACGTCTACACTTCTAAAGCATTGAGTGACCACAGTCTGGGTTTAGTGCACCATACAATATACTATTTTTTACGACCAAGTGCAGATTATTTAATGTCCTATATCCAATTCTGGAATTACTTAACAATCTAAATTGTTCATGTTAGAACTTCATTCTTTACCTTTCTAAGGTCACTATTTTAAGATAAAATGTTACGCTCTTTTTAAATCCGTAGTAAAAAATAGGCGTTGCCATTTAAGAAAAGTCTTCACCTTCAAATGACCTAGAAAATTTACCTCAATGTAAAAATTAATAGTACTCTTAATTGACCCCTCTGTTCTGTACAATTTTTGTCTGAAGAATTTTTTTGTAGATGATTGTAAGAGATATTTCGATCCATCGGTCACTATAGATTATAAATGGCTTAAAAAACTTTGAATTACTTTTGGTCAGAAAAATCAATTTAAATATGAGAAAAACTTATAGATAAAGAATTTGTTTATACAAATTTTTATAAAAATAGTAATGGTTAACTTATGCTAATGTTTTGTTACAATTTATGACTTACGAAAAATATTAACAAATAGCGTGAAGCAAACAATTTTTTCTATGATAAAAAAAAATTAATATGAATTTGTTTATTAAAATTGTTCGTAATAATTATGTTAAACATTATTGATATTAATTATTTTCTATGAATGCAGGGGCAATAATTTTGGCTTATAGTAATTTTTTATCTATATTTTATCTTGAGATAAAAATTCAGTTTATATATGTTTTTACAAATATTGTTACTCTGTGTAAAAAATATTTTAAAAAAGCAAACCACATTTATTTTAAGAATTTAATGCTGATCATTTGAAAAAAAAAAGTTCAAATCGATTAAGAAATACGACCTGTAGGCGATTATGAAGAGTAGTAAATTCCGATTTTAGATCACTGTGCGTAGGTGTCCGAAGGATACTAACAATAGGATACTAACAATATAACTCGATAATAGAAAAACGTATTATATTTTAATATACCACTCTATCATCGAGTTATATTAATATATATGTATATGATATAATCTTCGTTTTTCTAATTTCTTTTGTAATCCGTTTTTACTCGTAGCCTTCTTAATCCAAATTTGCTCCCACCATTATTTTATTCCGCTTTTGATTTGAGCCTCAGATATGGATTCAGAGACATCGAAAACCCTTTAGAAGCATTTTAACTCCCCAATCCCACGACTCATTATAGTTGAAAGAATGAAACCACCCCTTTGTTCTACAAATCTGCAAAGTTTCATCAAAATCCGCATGCGACAGTTCGGTAGTGTTATTTGTGAGCAAATAAGAATTACTACAAAAATGAATATGAAGAAAGAGGAAAAATCGAATTACGGATAAGTATTTCTAATTAGAATTATTGTCTGATAACTGACAATTTTTTAAAGTTGTCTTTGGAGTTTTTATATAAGAAAATAAAATGATATCATTAACAATACCATATTTCATATGTTATTATTTACATCTAAAATTGTAAAAGAAACTTTTTTTAACAATATCTTTTTAGTTTTTTTACGGCCAAAGTGAGCACTTAAAAAAAATATGTGTTTGGATTCTTTAAATGAAATTTCCAGAGAATGTGATTTTGAGTGTCCTTCGATTGATAGAGCAATAGGAATTGAAAAATTAATTTTTTTAAAATTTTTATTAACTTTTTTCTTGAGTTCGTTGTAAATCGGATTTTTGAAACTTCGAGCGTTTCGTTTATCGAAGAAATTTTAAGCAAGCAAAAACTTTTCGCGATAAAAATGTAGAGGAAACTTTTAACGTAATAGTGCGTTACACGTGTGTGCGTACCGCACGCACAATTCCCTCGTTACCGAGCCTTGCGAGCGTCTACCCCCACTCTACGTCCACCGTTCACCTGTCAGCCATTGCAGGCTGATTCCTATAAATCCACCCGCACGACGTTCGATTTTCGATCATCAGTTTAATCGGGCGGTAGGTATACAATCGAACAAAATCTCGATTGACCAAGATTCCATTTGGCCAAAAAATGGTATAGTTTGTGCTGATGAGATAAAGTGTTATGAAGACGGTCGAGCCAGTGCTCTCAAACGGGACTACCTGCGCGCGCAGCACGTGTTGGCTTCCTGCTAGAGAAATTCTGCAATTGACTGTAATTTGGCGCGCGATTCAAAATCGAATTAAATGGACCAATAGAAGAATTTCTTCACCGGTAAGCAAACATGTACTGCGCGCGCAGGTAGTCCCGTTTGAGAGCACTGGCTCGACCGTCTTCACAACACTTTTTCTCATCAGCACAAACTATACCATTTTTTGGCCAAATGGAATCTTGGTCAATCGAGATTTTGTTCGATTGTATACCTACCTAATCGGGCCTCTTGCTCGGTGAATACCACGGCCGTATACAAAGAACCGGGGACTCTCGTGGTGGCGGATGTTCCCTAACGTAAGCCAAAAAGTTTCGCGAACCTGCCACTTTACCACATGGCGCAGTAGTAGAGTAGGTGTGAACCACGTCGTTTGATGTACAAGTGGACATTTTTGGAATTAACCGGAAGCTTCAACAAGGGAACTTCCCCCACCACTAGAGCCCCCGGACTTGTGTAGACGACCGTGGTGAAGACTAATACTTTTTGCTATGTATAGGCGCTCCTATCATAGGTAGAAGATCAGCCGGAATTGCAATGAGTGGACGCTTTCACACTTGTCATTCTCAACCGACTTCTCGAGGGTTGTCTATGTTCAGACGATATATTTTACCGAAACACTAACTTCTCTTTTCCGTCAAATTGAATTATAAAATAAGGGAATTAATTTACACTCGACAGGCGCAGCTGTAAGTGAAACATTAAGCCACCATAGATAATATTCGATAGCAGCTTCTATGATTACTATATATAAATAAACTAGAGATATATACAATCGACCCTTATTTAATGCTCTTAACTGTCAACCTCTCTATCCGCTTACCGTACATACCATTGAGGGAAGACGGGTAACGTCGATAAATGTATTCCGCCAAATTCACCTGTGTGTCTAGTTTGTTCACCATGTTCTATTATTTTGAGATGTTTAGTTGACACACACTGTTTCACCGCAAACCATTTCCGATTATCGTACCGCTAATCATTTCCGAATACCGTAAATTCCGTGTATCAAATATCAAGTACCGCAATACACTCCCCCGTTACGTACACTAGTTTAACTTAGCAATGTAAAGTATAGGTAAATAAACGTTTTCTATTTTTGTTAATTAAACTAATAGATCTATTTTAATGATCTCTAAACCCTGACCCTGGCTTAGGCGTCCGCTGAGATAATTAGTAAAGGAAGTCAAAAACAGATCATCACAAGTGTGCTTGCCGGAATGGTATGGCCATTGGCCAAGTATGCCTGCATATAGGTAAGCCACCCGACGGTCATTTGCATAGACTATCGTGGTGAGACAGATGAGTGATAACATCCACACATTCGAGCCTCATCTGTATAATTAAACATTAAAAGTGGAAAACAATGTCAAGAAAAGATTATTTAGAAGGATTTCCCGTGGATGTGAAGGCATTTTTGGCATTTTTTTGCAGCTCTAATGTTTAATTATACATTTATCACATTTGTTTATGCACCATCATATGGCCATTTGTGTATTATTACGTCACAACGTGAAATACCTAATTGAGAGGAGCTAAATTCGAGTGTGCCGTCCAGACCGGCATCCTGTTCAGGGATCAGGTAGAGTGCAGTACACTACAGCAGATCTTTGTTTGAGGGAAACCTCCCTACCTACGACACTTTTCCAGTCCACGGCGACACCGGCAGCAAGTGCTTCTACAAGGCCACTCGACGGCATCAAGCAGCGGCACTTTTCTTCATGGAAAATCATTTTTAAAGAGGTACTTGACGTACAAGGGTGCAATTCAAGCACACTTTTTTGAAAAACCATTTCTCAGTTTCCGTTTCTTTCAAGCGACTGAGTTTTCTGGTTTTGTATTTTCTCAGTATCCGTTTTCATACAAGCGACTAATCCATTTTGATATATTGTATTTTCTCCTTTTCCACTTTAGCCAAAGAATTTAGTTTTTACAAAAAAAAAAAAGCTTCTCCTGATATGGAGAAACCCTCGCCGACTAATCGACACGTCAAATCATGCATTTTTTCGACTTCAAAAAGAAATTATTGAAATGAGTAGACAAAATGTTGGATTAGAGGCACTCTAACCATTCTTCTTTTTTGAAAAAGGCTCCAACATCCAATTACAAAAATGCATTGATTTAAGCCGAGGAAAAGACTCATTTTGCAAACCTTTTATCTTGCTGAGAAATTTTGAATACATTGTTTTTCTGTAGAAATTCTCCAAATTAGAATAAGCAGAATTTCCTGCACTGTTTTTCACTTGTAAGATTATGAGGTTTGCATAAGAAATGAGTGATATGCAAAGCATTGATTGCTGTTTGATTAGATGAATTATGTGATCGAAATGAATGATGGTTGAATGGTATGATTAGATTCAGTACAATGATACTTGCGTTTAAATAAACATTAGAGTGGTCTAAAAAATCGACTTTTGAGAAAAAGATAACAATCCTATCGAATCTGTTCAAATACCGGAAACATATTTTACTATTATATTATTAGCATAATTATATTATAGTGGTCAAACTCTTCAAGGAATAGATCCACAACATTTTTTCCGGTATTTTGAATCTCCCTAATGAACACTAGGGTGGTCCTTATTTTTTCGATTTTCGATTCTTCTTGGTCTCATCCCCCTATTTTGTTAGAATGACCAAAAAAATTATCTCCACCAAATCTTAGCGCATTCGGTTAATATTAACACGTGCCTCAAAGCATTCAAAGTTTTTTATGCATTTAACATGGGGAAAAGTACCGTCCAACTTCCAATGTAGGTATTTGTTTTATATGTATAAAAAACTGTGTTAAAAAAACACATCTAAACGAAAAATTTTTTTTTGCAAAATTTACAAAATGGCAGACCCCTAAATTTAACAAAAATTACAATTTCCATTTTATAAATTTTACAAAAAAAATTTTTTCGTTTAGATGTGTTTTTTTTAACATAGTCTAGAGATGAAAATTGAATAGAGCCAAAGGATTCCGGTGAAATATAAAAAAAATACCTGCATTTGACGTTGAACGGTACTTTTGCCCATGCTTATTGCTTCAGAAACACTGAGTGCTTGAGGCACATGTTAATATTAACCGATTTCACTAAATTTGGTGGAGATCATTTTTTTGGTTATTATAACAAAATAGGGGGGTGAGACCAAGAAGAATCGAAAATCGAAAAAATAAGGACCACCCTAGTGAACACATTGGTAGATTCGTATTGTGATGAGGAAGAGGAAACGAATTCCGAACTTTGACATAAAATGTATATGATGATTGAAGTGAATAAATGCATACTTTTCTCTGTTTCTATTTTATTCTAGCAATTAGAAAAATTGAAAACTGGATGTTTTCTGTCACTAATATTAATATGGATATATTTTCTTGTCACTAATATTTAACCCTTTGCGGCACAGCCAGCGCATCATCATATATGATACACCTCCTTTGAATCGGTTATTCATGATTTAAATTTAATTTTTGAGATATTGCTACAATATTTTTTGCATTATTCAACTTCTAAAATATCAATGTTGATGTTTCAAGAGGGATCATGATGATTTTGCGAATATAGCGAGCGCTATAAATAAATAAAGCGTCGACAAAAACGAATCCAATGTCAGAATTATAAGATTAAAATTACTCTTGAGTAACAAATATCAAGCGAATCGGTCCAATTTTCATATTTTTCGTCCGCCATCTTTAGTTTCGTAATTTTGACAATTGACTCATTGAGCGACCCTGAAAACCACCCAGTGAAGATTTTTTAACGATTTCTCATTCCGTTATATTAGACCCGCTATTTTGAACTTTGAAAATTCCTCAAATTTGACCCCATTTTGGAAATAAGCGACCTCGAGAACACTTACACCCAGTTTTAAAGAAATTTGATTGCAAGGATAAATGTATGCTTCAAAAGGGTTTAAAAAATATGCATCAATTCAACGAGGCATTCTACGACTAAAACATAAATTTTCGGAGGCATCTTCAGGAGACCTTTTGGTGCATAACTTCAAAAGTAGTGCTAACCAATATTCATTTGCAAGAGGCAAGAGGAATGTCCATGTTATTCTCGATTTCTCAAAGGTACTGTGTTCAACTTAGTGGCATTACTGAATGGCTTTTTTCATATTTTTTTCTCTTAAGTATCTCATAAGATATATATTTTTTCTCGCTTTACTACTTTCACTTTGAACATTAAAAAATGATTATTATTTTAGTAGATAAACTCATAAAACTTCGTATTCGCAATTTTGGAAAAAATTTTCTGCCCCCTTGCAAATTAAAACTGGTTGGCATCAATTCTAAACTGATAAGGTACTCTCCTAAAGGTGGCACCTAAATCTTTTCTTTGAGTCATGAAATGCATAGTTTAAATTCTTATCCATTGGAATATGTAAGATGATAATAATAATGGAAAAAGAACAGGAAGAAAGTTAGAGTCAAAAAAATTTGTGAAAAGTATGAATCGTTGGCTAAGTTACAAAAAGATATTCTATCATTACCATAGTGTTGTAGCAAAATCATTTTCAACTTTTATGACACCCCAATATGTATTCACAATGTTTATTCACAAGAATCATACATAGTTAATAATATTTTTAACTTACCTCTCCTAAACCCTGAATGAAACGTACTACCATTAACCAGTAGTAACCCCAATGTGCAGAAATTGGAACCAGCAAGCCAAATACAGAATTAATTAACATTCCCACGCCGAGGAAATATTTAGATCCATATCGTTTTGCTAAAATACCGAAAGGTATTTGGGTTAAAACGTAACCATAAAAGAAAGAACTGAGTAGATAGCCTTGTTTCGTAGAGTCCCAAACGAATTCTCCATCGCTATTGCTCTATAAGAAATAACAGAAAACATAGATTTGATTTTTACTTAATAAGTTTATAATGTTATTGATATGAAATTAGAAAACCACGATCAATCTAACAATCAGTCTATCCAATTTACATGTATGCCGAATCTTTATGCGTGATAGATATGGGTTTTACTATCTCGAAAGTTTTGCTAACTTGAAAATAACTCCAACAATCCTCCTACAGTTAGAAAATATTTTAATTTAATTGTAAAGGTTTTTTGTGAGTGTTTCGGATAATTAGATAAGTCATAATAATTTCTACCTAGTACTTCGTCTTCTTTTTATGTAATGATTTTAGATATCTTTGCGAAACAACCTTTGTATGTACCAAATGGTCATTAGACAAGAGTAAATAATAAAATAAATTTTATTATTATTATTATTATTATTATTATTATTATTATTATTACAATCCAAGTTCTGATTATCGGCCAGTTCGGTTGGTCATCCGCTAACTATTTGATACAATGAAAATGATTTGAGCGTATTTGATACAATGGAAACGTGGCAACGTATTGAGTACGAGACGTCTCTTCCCGTCCCACGTAACCTCTTACCAACTATATATACTACCGCCAATTTTACGAAACCGCTAACCAGAGCGTCGGTAATCAGAGCTTGGAGTGTATTGTTATTATTATTAGTATATGATTATACTTACACTTTCTGTTGAATTTGCATTGGTCACAACTCCACACTCGTTTGTGTATTCGGTATGAGTTTCTGTAATAGCAGTGTGATTCACCATCGCAACTATGGCTACGGACATGTTTGTACGCATTACGTACGCATTTGCCATACCAAGAAAAAGCATAAACGTCACTATGTGACGTGACCCCACCAAGGCTGCAACTTAAATAAATAATTTTTGGTTATAAATAAGGTTATAAAAGTAATTATTTCATAAACATAATTTTTGAGACTTAAAAATTCACTTTTTGAAGTGGGTTTTTTATTGGTAGGACCGGCGCTTACTCAATTTTATCGAGAAAAAGAGAGCATTGTGCTAAAAAGAGAGAGTGGAGAAGTGACGAAATGGACACGTACTGACATTATTGTTACCCAGAAAGAAAAGTATTCACAACGCTTAAAATTTTCCAAAGCTTTCATTTGGGCTGCACCTTTATACTCAACGCAATTCGTATTGTGCATTGCATTTCTTGCAATTGGGTGAGAGAGAATGTGTCAGAGAGGAATTAGGATTCAAAAGATTACAAACAAAAAAACATTCAAAAGGGATTTGAAAAAATTCTAAATAATTCCTAGAATATTAGCAGAAGTTCATACCATTAGGATCCCAAATATAGTCCCACTAAAATACTATTTTATTTCTAAAAATTTGTTTACAAATCCTCATAGATCATATGTCCGAAAAAGTAACAAAAATGGAACATTTAGAAAATGATAAGAAAAGTTCGTATTTTAGTACTTCTGTGTTTCATATTAGGTAACTTACTGGGACGAGTTTATCATGTTATGGGATCATATTGGGATTAAATGGGACATTTTTTACTTCTGATAATTTACCACGAACAGATTCCGTGACGATGTACAGAATCTGTTTTATTTAAAATGTATTCGATTGGAAACTCTCATTCAACCGTGATTGATAAAAAAATGTTCTTACTTTAATGCATCATATAGTAAAAACTGTTGAAATTATTTAAGCTTAAGAAAACTTAATAATTATACTCTATCATGGTTTCCTATTATAAAAAGAACATGCATTTCGGCCATCTTCATGCGTAACGACTGGTTACGCATGAAGTGAGCAGAAAGCCTAATGGCGTACATAGGCGTACCAACCTCAAAATATTTCAAATACGAAACACGTGCGCTCAAGCGCGCGATAGGTCTCGTTTCTTTAGAGAAACGTAAAGTTCCTCTTCACGTAGAGTTCTTAAATTCTCGAGAACTTAAATTCAGGTTATATGACCGAGAATATGACAGAATTTATGAGAATTTAAAAGAATTTAAGAGAATTTAAGAATTTATGATTTGTAGAAAAATTGTTATTGTTTACATTATTTACATAGTTAAATTTTAGTAATTTATTAGCTAAGGCATATTTAGGAATGTAACATATGCAAAACAACAGCTTACTAGTTAACTAAAGCCACAAAATTCATCTTATAATAAACGTTACTTTATAGGTTATGTTACTGACTAACATAACCTATACTCTGCACACATTTATGACAGTTTTTTCATTTACTACTTGTGTAAAGCTGATTAAGAAGTAATC
>UCOK01016105.1:0-28071 GCA_900474325.1 Synergus umbraculus
ATCTAGACCGGTTCCAAGATGATTTCAAGCCTGTAAATCTTGGAAAACTCGATTTAAAAAAAAATTCCTTCGAAAATCATGTTTTTTTTGTTTCAAACTGCATTTTTCGAACAAAAAATTTTTTTTTCTCGATAATTTTAGTGATACCACCGGAAAGAGCACACTTCAAACTATAAGTATACATTTTTTAGATTTTGTTTTGCTCGAAATGCAATAGCTGTGAGCGCGGGAAGAGAGGTGTACAAAATGTGTCCGACTGGACGTTAATGGGTTAATCGGAAATGTAGAAAAGAGAAATTTATAAAAATTTGTATAACATTAGAGATTTTTCAAATTAAATTTTTTGATTTCAGTTGTTCATATTAAAATTCAACTATTAATGACTTTTTTCGTGAATGAACTCACAAAGTGTTCTCAGATAATTATCATTTTTGTAATACAATTTTAAGAAAATATTTTTGAACAGAATTTTGAAAGTAGAATTTTCATTAGAATTTATTTAATGAAATAGGCAACTTCATTATGAAAATTAATCTTTGAAATAGTTCCATCAATCATATCTGATAAAATTTGGTTCAATTTCATTAGACCTATCAAGATAGAAAATTAGCATAGTAAATCTGAGAATTAACACCTGCAATAGTAAGCTGCGAAAGTAAAATTTCCGAAAAAAAAAATTAATATTAGAAGTTTCTCAAGAAAAGTGTAAGGTTTAAATGCTGGGAACAAAATTTTAAAAGTAGAACTGTAAATAATTTCATTTATTTATAACTGTTTAGTATGTTTAACAATGGAAAACAACTTGTACTATTCTAAACTTGAACTTATATACAATAAATATGTTCATTTAGGAATGAAAAGATCACCTTGTATGTTCTGAACTATACGTGATATAAACCGAAATTTCAAATCTTCAATAGTCAGGCATCGCCAAGCTTGTGACCCTCGAATGTAATTCGCATCCAAATTATAAGCTTGATAATGCTCGTCATATTCTGAATATTCAGTAACATCCCGAGATATCAAATACAGATTCTCCGATTTGTCAAGTACCATTTTATGAAGTACAAATAGACTGACGCCTTCTTCATTTTGTATCATAATGATAACATTATTAGTAATAATAACATTATTACGTCTTCTGCTTGTACTGGTAGCAAATTAGCATAAAACGAAAATTCTGGTAAGTCTTTAGCAACAATGGCTACTGTGTCCCCTTTTTGCTATGACAATGTTTCTTCAATAGGATGATTAAGCTGCTTGTGATAGTTTGCTTGCAACTTACATTTCGTAGCAATTGTTTTGCAAGGATTTAGACGATTAAGAGATGCCATAGCACAACCTTTCAAGTCCTTATTTTTACTATCGCATCTCATAGTCGATAAACTTCGTAGCGGCCCAAAACGTCCCATCAATTGAGGATAATGTAGAAGCATATGATGCTTCAGTTTCAAGTGATTTTGGAACAAACCGTCATATTGCCAAAAACCTTCCAAATGTCAGCTGTGCAAAGTTCAAGGATCGATGCAGATTTTAGGCCGATTAATACTGAAATTCCGGCAACTCCTGAATTAGAAAGTTCACATTGGGCTAAATGTTGAGCGTGCAATTCTTCGCTTTGCATAACGCAATGTTTCGGCAATATCGTTGAAATGGACCAAACAAAATCTACAGGGATAGTTGGAAGAGAAATTTTGCTGGAACCCTAAAATAGTGTTTGCTGCAAGGTGGTCACCAATCATGCCAGCAATTGAAAAATGAATGGCAACTGAATCACAAGGCGTCGTGATATTGACTCCTTTGTCTTCTAGAAAATATAGCTCTTCTACAGCCTTTGCGTATAACTTATACATTGGAACTTTTTTTGCATCAGCAGTTTTGTACAAAGTTATTGGCAAAATGTGCTTCGTTTTCGCTTGTAATTGTGGAGACAGACATGGGATCACGATATACACAGCACCAATTTTTGACACTCCTCGATGAGTGCCTAGTGGATTATTAATCACGAAGTCGTCGTTGTAAAGAAATAACGGCAGCACTACTTTATTCTCGAGTAAGACTTTTTTTTGTCCAAAATGATCCTTGGACCACATTTGAAAGCAGAAGTTCATCTTTGTCGAGTTTTTTAATGTAGCTCATAATGCTATCGTAAAAACCTGGGAATTCAAAAAATTCTTTGAAAATTCTTCTGAGAGGAAAAAACTGATAAGAGCATTTTACATCTACGTGGGAAACCTCTATTTCCTGAGGAGGAATATAGGTTCCGTTTTCAGAAAAGTACTGTAAACACTGGTTTTCAGTTTGAAAATTTGCAAAAGGGTGTTTTAACTTCGATATCATGGCTTTGTAAGTAGAAATGCTTACCGGAGCTTCTCCCAGACGTTGTAACCGATCAAGTAAGTGGTTGAAGAAACTAGTCACTACTGGATCATTCAGATAAGTTGAAATTATATCTTTCCAATCTTAAGCTCGAGAGCGAGACACGTCAGATAGAGAAAATAGGTGACCAACAATCCTAGCCGATGTTCTGTCTAAGGTATCAGAAAATCTAAAGGGATCCATAATGCAAAAATTGTTGCCTTTTTCAAGAATTTCACAATACTAGAAACTTCTCTTCGCTTCTTTCTCTAAGAAAGTCAGAACCTTAGTTACGGTTACATATGATTTCGAGCAAGTATTTGGTAATTCGAAAAGGGACGTTTGCAAAACTATCTACAAATATTGAACAGCTTTCGGAAAAGGGAAATGGTAACTCTTGATGAACATAAAACATACGTATAGTGCATCGACAACCGTATTCACCCTGTATTTAACTTCTCCAACGGCACAGTAAATCTCTTCCGGTGAGGTTAACCTCCCGACAAACACCAGTACTGGATAACGCAATGCTCTTGAATCGGCCTCACTCAAGTTCGCACCCAGTCTTTGGCGCAAACATTCATCGACATCATCATTTGCCTGTAAAATACAAACTCTTAGAACGAACTTCCACGCCATAGCAGAAATGTTATTTCAGTTGATGCTTACACTTAAGTGCAATAAAAAAGTACACTTGACTTCCCCTATAGTAAAGAAGTCAAAACCAGAGTCGTTCCCAATAGTAAAAAAATTCCTTTCCTCAAATTTCACATCAATTGCGCATGCGTCACATCAAATACAAATACAGCCAATCAGATGCCGATCGCAACGCATGTGCAGTAGTTGTCAAGTGTTAATTGTGAAATATTCTGTTTACTATTGGGAACGAAATGTCTTTACTATTTGGAACAAGTTACTATTGGGAACATTACTATTGGGGAAGTTGAGTGTATCACGAACAGCCTTCTTTTCTTTTTTCTTCGTATCCGAATCTATTCTTTGTCGTTTAGGTGGGTTAGGCTTGAATTGTCCGGCTTCAATGCTCCACGGCAGAAGAGCTAATATCGCAGCATCTTTTTCCGCTAAAAAAAAGGCGATCACATAAAAAGTTGGTCTACTACATGATGACAATTATGTATCGTAGATTAGTAAAATTAATTTTCATACGTTAGGGAAAGAAATCTTTTTATGCGTACCATAAGGTAAGGAGACGAACGTGGCAACAAGTGCCTCTTCCTCCCCTGTATAGTCTTTTGACTTTATGTAGGTGATGTACTCATCTTTCACGCCGGATCATGCGACTCCCATTACGACGTTATTTTGCGGGAAAATGGTTGTAAAATCCAACTCTATCTGTAATGCACAGGTAATAATTACTGGATGCTTTTTTTTTAATATTTAAAATGTTATAATATGAATTATTTTACCAGTCTTCGGCCGTTTTCGGATCGCATGCAGGGAAATTCTTCGAAATGCCACAAAGATCCATTCTCACTTTTTTTGGCTATCTCATGCCTCACGCCTATCGTGGAAATCCAAAGCTCCTCTAACTTCTCTGCCGGCGGTTCACCGCGTAATGTATCTATTTGCCCGTCAAAAGAGTCTTCATGCCAGGCAATAAAAATAACATTATGCACAGCATTAAAAAATAATAATTGTGAAATTTTTATCAAAATATTTTAATGTTGAATGTGCGTTAAACATGTTTTTTGGTGTACCTGTTGGAAGTTGGGACTGCTCTTCAAATGAATACCTTTGTGCTTTGTTAATAGCTGCTCCGTCGTTGATCATGCACGACCTTTTGTAATTAAAGCGGCTGACGAATTTTCCAATTGCAGGAACGCTGCCCTCTTCCGTTGTGTGGCTTGCAATATACCACAATTCTTCTTTTTCGTTGAAGCAACGTGCCACTTCTTTGGCGAGTGATGTCAGTATTAAAAATTATAGGTAAATTAAAAAATGTATGTTTAAGGATTTATACCACTATGAGCATGCTATGAAATATATTGATATAAAACTTGTTAGGGGTGATTAATAATTAATAAGGTCTTAAAATACATTAAAAAATTTAATTTAATTTATATTATTAAACTTGTGTGCACAAAAACGGCAGGTGCACGTAAATCCTCGAAATAATCGGTCTCCACGATATCTCAAAAACTACAGGACCGATTGCAATATCATGGAGACCGATTATTTTGAGGAGTTACGTTCAGCTGCGGTTTTTGTACACAAAAGTTTAATAAAATAAATAAAATAAAATGTTTTATTAGGTGCACAACTTTGCTTCCGCCGATTTTTTTCGAAAATTTGAGGCTGTATTCTGAAAAAGTGATTACCTGTTTATGATTCAAAGTACTGTCCGTCACTAGCCACTACTTTTTTCCATCTTTCGGGCAATTTTCGGATACCATCTCGAAAAAACGATGCGTCTTTTGAGGCGATCCACAAATCGATCCATTCTTTGACTTCTTCATAAGAATGGAAATGCTGCTCAGCTAGGCCATGTGCCATCGATCGAAACAAATGGTAGTCGGAAGGAATAATGTCTGGAGAGTACGGCGGGTGGGGTAAGACTTCCCATTTTAGGGTTTCCAAGTATGTCTTGACGGGTTTTGCGGCATGCGGCCGAGCATTGTCATGTTGCAGGATAACTTTATCGTGTCTCTCTTGATACTGTGGCCGTTTCACCTTCAATACTCGACTTAAACGCATCAATTGCGTTCCATAACGATCCTCTGTAATAGTTTCACTCGGTTTCAACAGCTCATAATACACCATACCGAGCTGGTCCCACCAAATGCAGAGCATAACCTTGGCACCGTGAATATTCGGTCTGGCCGTAGATGTGGAAGCATGTCCGGGCATTCCCCATGATTTTCTGCGTTTGGGATTATCGTAGTGGACCCATTTTTTGTCGCCGGTTACAATGCGATGTAAAAAACCTTTCCGATTCTGTCTTTGAAGCAGCTGTTCACAAGCAAAGAAACGGCGTTCAACGTCTCTTGGCTTCAATTCATAAGAAACCCAATTTCCTTGCTTCTGAATCATTCCCATGGCTTTGAGGCGTTTCGAAATTGCTTTTTGAGTGACTCCCAATGATTCTGCTAATTCTTCTTGCGTTTGGCACGAGTCTTCAGCAAGTAATGCCTCCAGTTCGGAATCTTCGAAAATTTTTTCTCTTCCACCGCCATGCCGGTCCTCGACATCAAAATCACCGTTTTTAAAGCATTGAAACCACTCACGACACGTTCTTTCACTAAGAGCAGCGTCACCGTATGCACTTGAGAGCATTCGATGAGCCTCAGCCGCAGTTTTTTTCAAATGAAAGCAGAGAATCAACACTTCCCGCAAATGACGAGAATTTGGCTCGAAAACTGACATCTTCGATCGAGAATACACTTCTGATGCAAACACAAATTCACTAATGTGGTGATGTGGTTATGTTGACAGTTGTCCAAGCTTACTCTATGAAATTTTTGACCTGCCTATTTCAACCGGCACTTATCGCTGCAGTCATCTATCGAAAAACAACGGAAGCAAAGTTGTACACCTAATATTTTAAGACTTTATTAATCACCCCTAAATAGTTTTATATGAATACTTTTCATAGCATGTTCGGAAAAAATTTCCAAAAATAGCCTCTTTTTCGAGCGTTCAAACTGATATAACTCCTAAAGTAATGTTCAGGTTACATGACTCTCTTCAATGGTTTAGCCAAAGAAACGTGTTCTTTATCGAGCAATATAAACAATTCTCGATCGATTGAGTGAGTCTTGCTTCAATTTTGATAAACTATCATTTTTTTCGTAATGGAATAAAACCATTCTTCCATCAAACAACGTTTGAAGAAACGATTTCAAACCGCACGCTTGGAATAATAAGCGAGGGAATCGCTATCTTCGATGTTGCTATTACATTTTGTACAAAGTATTTGTATACAAGCCAAGTCTTACAGGTTTTCTTCGACGACGACATCCGAATTATCTTTATTACTTGTCATAATTATATCAATATTGCCTAAAAAGAAACAACGCAATACAGAATTTATCAATAGGGTAGTAAATCTAGCTGAAATTTTTAAGGCTGGGAATATAAAATTAAAATTCATAAAAGTACATGATGGTTCGCGAGGTTAAGGAGTTATTCTACTTTATACGCTTAAAAAAAAGAGCTATTTTCAACATTTTTTTTTAGTATTTCAAGAAAGATATGGATATAAATATTTTTAGGTATGATAAAACATGTCTTAAAATACGTAAAAAAATGGTTTTTTATTTATTTTATTGCATTGTTATTGTTTTAAACGCGTTTTTCTCAAAACAGCGTTTTTAAAACGGTACCAAGGATTTTATGAAAACTATTCGACCGATCCTTATAAAATTTAAACCACACATTCTACACATATTGAACTAGAGCTGTTGCCTATAGTATATTAAAAAATAACATTTCTACTAATTTTTTAAACAAAAAAAAAAAACAGTGAAAAAAAATGCATTTTTTTTAAATTTTTGTCCGCCATTTTGTTATTTTTTCATAAATATTAATAATTATAGGCAACAGACCTAGTTTTAGTAATACTGAAGCGAACCCACTTTGGTTTTTTTTCAGCTAGCCGTTACCGAGATATCCCTGGTACCGTTTACCCTTCTGATTTTGAGAAGCCTACGCACAATCATTATTTTTAATATAAACATTGAATAAAGTTAATAAAAAAAATGTTTTATGTAGTTTAAGACATATTCTATCATACCTAAAAATATTTATTTCCATATCTTTCATGATATACTCAAAAAAAATGTTCAAAAATAGCTCTTTTCTTCAGCTTATAAAGTAGAATAACCCCTTAATTGTGATGAAAAATTATAGAATCTAATACATTTGTATTAGAAATACATACCTTATTATTGGAATTGAAACACTAAATCACTTGAACAGCTTTTGCATAATCGATTTTAGCGTTTGAAAGATTTAAATCTCAAAGAGCAGAAGGCGCTTATAGCGCAGTCGGTATTACAGTGCGGTGAATGAGTCGAGAGACCGTGCCAAACGCAACACTCACCAATCTCTCGCTGCTGTTGCCATTAACACGAGCGGCTCGTGTGAATTTACGAGCGGTTAATGCGTTGGCAACTATGGCTCGTGCCATTTGAAAAAATTTTATTTTGATACTCACCGCTCGTGCCAGAGTTTCTCCGTGTAGACTCTAGAAAGTTGCCGATTTCTGAGCTTCTCACTTTACATCTCTAGAGTTTTTAAATTATGCTACTATACATCTCTAGAGGTTGTAAAGTAGCCAAAGGAAAAATGTAAATTTATAGGGAATAAATATTCTTTGTTATATTTTCAGTAAAACTAAGTTATTCGATTTTTCATTAATTATCTCTAAAACCTGACCCTGCACTGAAAAAAAAAATTAGTAATGGCAACTAAAACATTTTGTTGTCCAGTTTTTGTTGCCTTAACCAAATTTTGGTTGTCAACACTAAATTATTTTGTTTGGCCAACAAAATATTTTGTTGAACCAACCAGATTTTTTTGTGGGGTGTTTTTGTTGGCCTGACAAAACTTTTTGTTGGCCCAACCAAACAAATTAGATGCACGATTACGCAAGCATGTCCACCAGCCCTGACTTATGTGATACTTTACTGCGATTTTCACAAAATATTCTATGTGCTAGATTAGCCGTGTGGTTTAAGTTGCATTCTATACGTTAGAGGTTAGAGATAAGTGTTTATAGGCAGCTCGAATCCCGGTCGGGGCAAAATTTCTTTCCTATTTTTCGAGTTGTAAAAAGCTTTCGATAAGATAATTAAATATAATTTAAGTAAAAATAATATAAAAATAAGTTTAAAGAAATAAGTTAAAATAGTACATTAATTGAACAGTAACTATTGTCAACAAAATAATTTTTTTGGACCAATAAAACAGTTTGGTTGGGCCAACAAAAAGGCTGAACAAAAGAATTTGGATGGTTAAACCAAACAGTTTTCTCACTGTGGTTCGACTGAAGCGTTCGATAATATAATTAAAGTTATAAAATTCACTGAAAAATCCGAACGTTACACAATTATTAGCAAAAGTAATGCTCGGATTTTTTTATGATTTCATTAAAAAGAGCAACTCAAAAACTATCCAATAGTGTATACACCTCAAAATCGAATTTTGCAGCGTAAGACCCTGTAACGTTTGGATTTTTCCCGGGAATCTTATAACTTTAATTATCTTATCGAGCGCTTCAGTCGAGCCAGGGTCAGGTTTTAAGGATAATTAATGAAAAATCGAACAACTTAGTTTTACTGAAAATATAACAAAGAATATTTATTCCCTATAAATTTACATATCTAACTATGTGAATTTGATGAAATGACAAAAGTTTAAAAGAATCTAGGTGTAGATGAGCCTGTTGTTTACGGGTGGACGTGTGAGTGTGTCTGAACAAAGACGAAGAAAGTGATTATTCGTCCTGCAATCATAGATATTCAAATTGTGAAGCAAAGTACAATTTAGATGGATTCGTGAACGAATTAGACATACAGGCGATTTGGCGAAATATAATATTTAACGTTTCAGTTCTATAACTTCGGCGGTTTTGTCGATACAAAAAGAAGGGAGGACTGATAGGAAAAATAGAGTAAGGTTCGGTTGTATAAATCTCTAATGCGTTTTTGTAGATAACATTTGTAGGTGCTCCTACTAAATGTTATCCTTCGATTTAATTATGTCACTCACAGAAGCGCCTGTTGAGTGCAAATTAATTTCCATCGCTTTGCATTTTAATAGATGCAATTTACAGGAAAAGGATAGACAAGTTAAGTGATAGAGAAGTATTCTCGGGTGGAAAATAAATGGTGCGCATATGCCTGGCCATTTCGCCGGTACTTTGCCTACCACAGTTGCTCCTGTTGGTAGGAAAAGAACTTGAGTTTTCACCAGGCGAGAGCTCACCGTTATGCTCGAAGGGTCTCGCCCAGCTGAACTGAAGAATTGTTCCTCTACGGGTAGACTTATAGGAATCAGCCTGCAATAGCTGACCGGTGGGCATAGAGTGGGAGTAGATGCTCGAAAGACTCGGTAGCGAAAGTCTCGAGTATGAGTGGGGACGATGGTTATGTAACGAGAGTCTAATGAAAAAGTGTGCGTGCCTATAAAAGCGACTTGATTCCTGAAAATGACGAGCACTGGAAATTGTATAAATATTTGAGACATATTATTGATATTGTCACCTCCCCAAGAATAATACGTTCAGATGCGAAAGTTTTGAAAAAATTGATAGAAAATCATAATCAATTGTACATTGACCTTCGCGGAACGTTGAAATCAAAATTTCACATATTACTGCATTATCCTACAATTTTACTAAATAATGGACCGTTAATCAATTTTTGGAGCATGCGATACGAATCAAAACATCGCCAAGTAAAGACTGTTGCCCAATCGACTAATAGTAAAAAAAATCTACTTGTTACCATTGCAAATAAGCAGTTTACGTGACAACACTGAATGTAATCTAAGATCGGACTTTTATAAAATTATAATCCAAGGTCATGAAGGATATTATAAACAGGTAGAGATAAATGGCACCTTATATCAAATTGGAACTTTTCTTGTAATTAATATGAAAGAAAGCGAAGTAGAATTTGGTACAATTTAAAAAATCTTTAGAATGAAGGACAATATTTTTTTCATTTGCAAAATATTCAGAGAAATTACTTTTGATGATCACATTCATATAGGGTTTAGTGCGGTGGCGATTATTAGCACTCCCCTATAAATATATATATATATATATATATATATATATGTCCTTTTAGGAATAATTAATAATCACTAATCACTTAAAGATATAACTGTCTTTATTAATTATCGTTAATTGCACATGATTAGTGATGGACACTTGTAACTCCCACTACATCTCAGACCGAAGTGAGGAAGAAAATATGGCGTCGCTACGCAGAGCGAGGAGAGAGGGTGACATGCAAATAGTCATTCTTGGACATAGAATACAAAGTTGTCGTAGAGAGGAAACTCGATTTTTGATCTATATGTATAATCCCTACAGTACTCCCCCCAGAGTTTAATAAAATTGAAAATTTATTAGACGATAAAACTACTGCGTAGAAAAATATACAATCATGAGAAAGAAAAAAAATTTTGGAAAACAGTGTCTTTGAGACGTAAATTTTAACAATTTGTGATATCTAGTAGGACTAGGTCAATATTAAATCTATTATATACAATATTTACTGTTTTAAATAATCTACTAGATGACCATAACAATATATACATGTTAGTTAATGATTGTATTTAAATACTGAGAAGTGGAAAGTTTAGAGAGTTAGAGTTGTTGTGCATATGTGCATGTCAAATTGAAAATAACATCATATTAAAAAGATGATAACGCTTCTTTGTGATCACATGTTTCTATCATCGATGAGTATAAAAATTAATCGAAGTATAATTATAGTTGCCATTTGTTATGAAAAATGGGTCGTAATGCTTATAGTATAAATATTTATCACAGTACCGGTACTTAAAGAATTGAGCTAGCTTAAATAATATAGTGATATTCATTACGAGAGAATACATTCGTTGTGTCGATGATTTATAAATTAAAAATATGAGCTGTCCTTCGATGTTCGAAGGGTGTTAAACTAAATTCACAGCAAAGTTTAATTTTGGTTGTGAGTTAAAATTGATTTATAAAGTTGTTGAGAAATTTGAAAAGTATAATGATCTGTGTAACAAAGTTGTTACTCTAGTCGGTCTGGAGTAGGGGGAGACTGTCGAGAAATGAGCCGAAAAGTCTTCGAGTCAGTAAAAACAGACTCCGGCCGTCGGGACTCGAACCCTTGGCCGCCGGCTTGCAAGCTCGATACGCTACCACTGCGCTACGGAGTCTGGGTACTAGAATGGTTCTGGCCAACCGTATTCTAGTCCCAGCGTGACGTCACTCGTCGATCAGTCTTTTTGGAGAGGAAAGGCAATTTATTTGTAACGTGCCAAGCTCACGTCACACCTTGGAAGTGGGGAAGGGTGTCTAGTTACGTCCCACGTAACATCTGATTAGAATTCAGAAACAGTATGTAGATAAAAAGAATTAAATTTAAATTTAGGAAGCGAAATGTACTATCGTTTTTCGTTTTGAAAGTGAGCGGAAGGATGGGTTCACGCTTGAGGCGGGAACTACACCACCTCCGTCTGAAAGAATGTGCTCGATGTCATCGCGTGCAAAGTGAGCTGGTTTAAGGTGCTCAACAGAGACTTGGCGAGATGTGCCATTGACATCGATTTCAAAAATTCGATCGTTTGATCGATTTAAAATTTTATGCGGACCGGTGTACGGCCTTTCGAGAGACTTCCTAGCATGATTACGTAGAAATACGTGTGTGCAATTTTTTAAATCATGAAAAAAGAAAGGTGTTAATTTAAATTTTTGAGCTACTGGCACAGGTTTTAATTTTCGCATAAGTTCGCGAAATTCTTCCAAAAAGAAATGAGGATTAGGTGTTATTTCCTCATGGAGAACAAATTCTCCAGGAATTTTTAAGGTTGTACCAAACACGAACTCGGCAGGTGAAGCGCCGATGTCCGTGACGTTGCAACGGAGTCTAAGTAATACTGTTGATAGAGATAATGTCCAATCGCGGTTCGCGTTACACATGATCGCTGTTTTAAGTGAACGGTGCCATCGCTCTACTATGCCGTTCGAAGCGGGATAGTAAGCGGTGGTTCTGATACGATTGCAGCCGATAAGTTGCAACAAAGCTGTAAAGAGCTGTGATTCAAACTGAGCGCCTTGATCGGATGTTAATGTTTCAGGTGTTCCATATCTCGAAATCCATTGATCTACAAATGCTCTGCACACTGTAAGTGCTTCAATGTTATGAATGGGAATGTCTTCCGGTCATCTCGAAAAGCGATCTATAATCGTTAAGCAATACCTATATCCGTTACTCTCAGGTAGAGGTCCAATAATGTCGATGTGGACGTGATTAAATCGTGATTCTGGAGCAACTATTTCTGCTGGTGATAAGCGATTGTGGCGTGAGATTTTTGATTGTTGACACTTTAAGCAATTTTTGCACCAGAGTGTGATGGTGCGGTGCATAGCAGGCCAGACATAACGCTGTCGAATGAGCCTGTCGGTTGCTTTGGCACCTGGATGTGCAAGATTGTGAAAAGTGTCAAAAATTCGCCTACGCAGAGAAGAAGGTACGTAAGGACGCAAATTCGAGCCAGTGAGATCGCATACGATTGAAGTGCGATCCGCCCCCCCCATTTTAACCTTTTGAGATTTAGAGAAGTATTGGAATTGGAAAGTAATTCTTTTAATTCTTGATCGTTGACCTGTTCTCGAGCAAGTTCAGTGAGACTAAAATCAGTTGGAAGAGAAATAGCTTCGACTCTGGATAAAGAGTCGGCGACAACATTGTTGATACCAGAAAGGTGTTCGATACAGGTAGTAAATTGCGAGATGAAAGAGATTTGTCTTTGTTGTCTTTGTGAAATTTTTTCTGAGCGTTGAGAGAACGCGTAAATTATAGGCTTATGATCAGTGGCGATTTTGAAGACTCGTCCTTCGAGAAAATATCTGAAGTGACGAATTGCTTCAAAGATGGCCGTCAGTTCACGATCATAAGCACTATAGTTAAGTTGTGAAGAAGAAAATTTCTTAGAAAAGAAAGCTAAAGGTTTCCAGATTTTGTCGATAAACTGCTCGAGAGAAGCTCCCATGCCGATATTGGATGCGTCTGTGACGATGCGAGTATCGGCATCGTGAGATGGGTGAACGAGAAGAGTAGCTTTGGCTAACTTGTTTTTAATTTTATGAAAAGCAGCTTCAGTCTCTAGTGTCCATGGTGTCACACATTTATCATTTTTGCGCGACTCACAAATGAATGCATGGAGTGGTGCTTGAGTTTCTGCCGCATGAGGTATACAGCGACGGTAAAAATTGATCATGCCGAGAAAGTGGCGAAGGTCACAAACAGTTTTTGGCTTTGGATAAGTCCAAAGTAGCCTTGACCTTGTCATTTGTTGGTGTGCAACCTTTAGAGTTGATCTTGTAACCTAAAAACTCGATTTCTGAGGTACCAAATTCGCATTTGTGAGCGTTTATACGAAGTGCAAAATCCCTAAGCCGACCAAATACAATTTTTAGATGATTCTCATGTTCCTCTGTAGAAGAGGAGGCGATGAGAATATCGTCTATATAAGTAAAAACGAAATCGAGATCTCCTAAAGCGCGGTTGATGTATCGCTGAAAAGTTTGGTCAGCATTGCGCAGACCAAATGTCATATTTGAGTATTCGAATAAGCCGAATGGTGTGATGACGGCTGTTTTTGGAACGTCAGCAGGCGCTATGGGAATTTTATTGTATGCCATTTGGAGATCTATTTTAGAAAATATGTTTTTATCTTTAAGATTGGCGGTGAAGTCATGAATGTGTGGAACTGGATAACGATCAGGAACTGTGATGGTATTGAGTCGCCTGTAATCACCGCAGACACGCCATTCGACAGATTTCTTTTTAATCATATGGATGGGGGTGGTCCATGGACTGCTTGATGGTTGGCATATGCCATCATCCACCATCTGTCTGAGAATAGCTTTGGCAGCGGCTAATTTGTCTGGTGCGAGGCGTCGTGCACGTTCGGAAACAGGCGGACCACTGGTGATGATGTGGTGTTGTACGTCAGAGACTGGTATTTTGAGTTTGGATGTGAGAGAAGTCATTTCAGGAAAAAGTTCAAGAATTTTATTGAATTTGTTAGTAGTTTGTAAAATGCTAACGCTATGAACTGTTGCTACTTTAAGAATACCAGGCGAGTGAAGGCCGGTTACAGAGTCTGTAAGACAAGACTTGTGTAATTGTGGTATTAATTTGTAATAGGCCAACAGATCGGCACCTATGATGGGGTGCGGAACCGCTGCCACGAGAAAGTCCCATGAAAACTTTCGTCTTAAATTGATATCTAAATTTATTCTTTTGGTTCCAAAAGTGTTAACTCTAGAGTTATTAGCTGCGACAAGAGTTAAATCATCTGGAAAATTCCTGAGTACTTTAGAGTCTGCAGGAAGCAGAGATACATCTGAACCAGCACCAATAAGAAAAATAAGACCTGAGATCTAATCTCGAACGTGTAGGCGTTTCGAACTTGTATTGCCACTGTGTGTTGCTTCTACACACAGTGGTTGATTTAGTTTTTTGATACGTTATTTTTGTTCCAAGAGCAGGGTTGAGCACAACGCTCTGCTTTGGAAGCAAACTTGTTATGATACCAACAGAAGGATTCATTATGTGAGTTGCGAGATTGAGATGTCGATGGAGATTTAGAATGGTTAAATTTATTTCGATTATTGGAATGCGATTTAGAACGAAATTGACGTTGAGGAGCGCGAGAACGACGAAAAGATTATCGATTTACAAGATTTTTACTAATAAGTTGCATGGTGTTCGCAACTTCTTCTAAAATAGAACTAATCGCGTCTCGATTGAAGTGTTGAAAATTTGTAGTCTCATTTGATTTCAAATGAGCTACAGCAGAAGTTGTTTGAAAATCACTACCTGTAACGTCTACAATTTTGTCTGACATTTCCGCAAGCTCCTGGAGTGTTGCGTTTTTGGCGGCGACAAGAAAAGATCGCACGTCCGATGGCATTTGTTCCATGAATATACTTCTAACCCTTTGCGGCGCAGTGGTAACCCAGATTACCACCTTTTTTATTCACAACTTTTTTCTCTAAATTCAACATTTTTTAAAAAATTATGATTTCTTGTTGAAATCGTATCTGAAGCATGGTAGAATTAAAAAAAAAATATTAACGAGCGTATTTCATAAAATTATAAATAATTATAAATAAACAAAATTTGAAAATCACTCTTTTTTAAAGAAAAAATTCAGTTTTGATCGACGTATTAAATAAATTGGAATGAAACTTGGAACCTGGGGGTTTTCAAAGTCGCTGATTACGAATCCGGAGCCAGATTTTTAAAATTCAAAATGGCGAATCCAACATGGCGGACGAGTTTTCAAAAAATTTAAGAATTTTCATGAAACTTGACATTTAAGGGTTTTGAGGGGTCTCAAATAATGAATTTGCAGTCAGATTGAACCTTTCCGGTACCTAATCCCAGCTAGCTTACACTTGGCGTTACCCAAATCTAAAGATTCCAGAGACCGGAAAGATTCAATCTGACTGCAAATTCATTATTTGAGACCCCCCAAAACCCCTAAATGTCAAGTTTCATGAAAATTCTTTAATTTTTTGAAAACTCGTCCACCATATGGGATCCACCATTTTTAATGTTGAAAATTGGACTCCGGATTCGTAATCAGCGACCCTCAAAGCCCCCAGATGCCAAGTTTCATGACAATTCTTCAATTTTTTAGAAACTTGTCCGCCATGTTGAATCCTCCATTTTGAATTCTAAAAATCTGGCTCCGGATTCGTAATCAGCGACCTCGAAAACCACCGAGTGGAAAGTTTCATGAAAATTCTTAAATTTTTTGAAAATTCGTCCGCCATATTGGATTCGCCATTTTGAATTTGCAAATCTGGCTCCGGATTCGTAATCAGCGACCTCGAAAACCCCCGAGTGGAAAATCTTATGAAAATCGGTTTGATAAAAAAATGTGCGCCGCAAAGGGTTAATAACTGCTGCGTTACAATTATTATCGTTTGAGCTCTTTAATCGCGAAAGGAAAAGCGTAGGTTTTCCTTCAGAAATAACCTGACAGTGAAGTAATTGACGTAAACGAACTTCAGGTGAAATTGAGAAACTCGAAATAATGCGTTCCTTGATCTCAGTATATAAATTGGCTGAGGCAGGTTCTTGGTGAATGATATCGCGAATAACCGGAATCACATCAGGTTCCAAAGAAGCAATCAAGTGAGTAGCTTTAGTATTTTCAGTTGTGATATGAGCTCTAGCGAATTGGGCATCTATGATCGCGAACCAAGAAGCCGGATCGGAGCGGTAAAAAGGTGGAATCTTGGGACTAGAGTATGCGTCAGTATGCATTGGGCCTAGTTGAGTTGTTAACTGTTCGCATTCGCGCTTGAGTAACCTGTTTTCATCCTCCATATTTAAAATTTGATTGTTCAGAAGTGAGTAAAAGACAAAGCCTAATATAAATAAAAAGGTACAAAATAAAAATAGATTGATGAACATATACGGCAGTCAATTGTGAAGTCTATCGAGAGGTCGTTTTGGAAAGAAAAGTCAATTTAGAAAAATTAATGTTGTGAAGAAAAAGAAATTTTAATTAATGGAAAATGTTACCGAAAATTGTATTACTGTGGTGGAAAGTAAGAAATTTACACCAAACCCGTTCTTCCTACATAGAGCGAAATACGAAATACGGTGAAGGTGATAAGATCATATCTCTAAAGTTTCGAGAATTCGAGGAACAGCTCAATTAAAATATAAATTAATGAGGTAGTGATACGTATATGATGGATAAAACATTAAATATGAAAAATGATTGCCATTATGGCTAACATTGATTTAAAAGTGTATGAATGATGATGGATGATATTTAAAAATTTATATTATCTAACAAAAATGGTCGTTATAAGAGCGATTCAAATATGGAGCATCAATTTGTCGATTTAAAATGTAAACGGTTGACATGTGACTTATAATAGAATTTTTCATCGAACTCGCAGTAAAATTCTTTAAAAAAAAATGTATAAATTTTGACTAGAAGTTGACGGTTATGAAAATTAGGTAACAATTTTTAGAGAGAAAATTTGCGAGAATACTTTTGAAAAAAAAAAATAAAAAATTTTGAAGGTATGGAGACAATATTTTAAGGTAATTTGGTTGAACTCACACGGAGTAACTAGTGAAGTTGAAGATCTTGGAAATTTAAATGTTGAATAGTTGAAAATCCATGACGATCGATATTCCATAAGGCGTCCCTCAGAGAATGGTAGATAGTCATGAGTGTTGAGAAAAAGACGGTTGAGATCCTTTGTTTAAAATTTAAAATTCCGTTGTTCCTTTGTCTTCCTTCAGAATTTTTATGTTGTAGATGGAAGATGAAAAATTGGTCGAGAGATTTGTTGAGTAGTGGGAGGATGATTAAATTGGCGAACGAAAGTGATGGAAATCGTTCGCTGTGAACGTGAACGTTGAGTTTTTGAACTTGGCCTTGATTCGCACAAAAGATTATGTAACGTTCGAAATTCGGTTCACAGAAAGTGACGTAAAGTTCAAAGTTCGGGGTCACCACTTTAGGGTTTAGTGCGGTGGCGGTTATTAGCACTACCCTATAAATATATATATGTCCTTTTAGGAATAATTAATAATCACTAATCACTTAAAGATATAACTGTCTTTATTAATTATCGTTAATTGCACATGATTAGTGATGGACACTTGTAACTCCCACTACATCTCAGACCGAAGTGAGGAAGAAAGTATGGCGTCGCTACGCAGAGCGAGGAGAGAGGGTGACTTGCAAATTGCCATTCTTGGCCATAGAATACAAAGTTGTCGTAGAGAGGAAACTCGATTTTTGATCTATATGTATAATCCCTACATTCACGCATTTATAGTAAATCAGAACAGTAATGAAACTAAGTTAGTTAATCACAATGATTTACCTAATATCGCTCCTGCTTTATCCGTCCGAAAGAATGATACGCATTTTATTGCTCTGCGATATAAATTGTAATGCCTACGTATTTATCAACGAGTTTATAATAAACGATTTAATATTATTAATATTTATATAAATATTCTTATAAATTATAAATTTCCATGGCTATTTCATCAATTTGTATTACTACTATTACTGCTTGAGTTGAATTTTTGCTTAAATAATTTCAAGTTACTAATTTCGTATAATAATTTTTTATTGCTTTAAACAATTGACTTTAAAAACATAAAACAAGCTTGTTAAAAATTTTCTGGCGGCCGTGGCACAGTACCACTTGCAGGTTAGAAAAACCGAAAGGAAAGTAAAACATCCACATTTTGGAGGAACTGATCAACCCAAATTTGCGGTAATCAGTTCCACAAATTTAGAGCAACTTTCACACCAAAGTGAAGTGAAGTGACACTCTCAGAGCTAGCGCGACGATGCAATCAAACTTCTCTACGTGTGACGTTAGAAAACGTTACCTCGAAAAGATCAATATAATAAACAATTGTGACCCCTTCATGATTAAAGGTCACGAACTAAGTGACAATTTAAAAGAACTGCCTGAAGTATTGACAATGGATTTAGTGAATTATTTAATCCTAACACACAGTTTTTACACTGGTGAGCAGCTGACAGCCTATAAAAGCTTACAAGCTTATAAATTCGTGGAACCAGGATTTGTTTAAGCTCTTAAATTTAAGAAAATTGAAGGATATTATGTTGTTGTTGGAGAGGTAAGTTGTTATATTAAATTTTATTTAATTAAGTCAATATCGTGATTTTTATTTAATCCGATAGAATTGACACATAGTGTAATAGATATAACATTTCAAAAAACTGCAAGGTGCAATGAATTTAATCTTCAGCATATTAACAATTTCATATAATTACTTTAATATATTTTTTAGGTAAAACATTCTCAAATGATGAATGACGCGAATTTAAAAGTGTGGATCATCGTTTTATCAGACGGTAGCATTTCTAGCGCCCATTGTACTGCACTGACAAATTAGTCTTGTGGCCAATTCCAAAGGTTAGCAAAAAGGTGAAACCATAAAAAATCTCCGAAATGAATTGGGAAAGACAGTTTAAACAAAGAGGTAAAAGAAATTAATTTCAATATTAATTTTATAAACTTGTTATAATGTTATAAATTTGGTCTAATATTATAAAATTTGATCTGCTTTTCATTATATTGTTTATTTGTATTCTTAAGAGTATATTTATTACAGATGATGCGGCTAATCTTCCTACTTTAGCGGGTGACACTTTATTGAACTTTTAAAAAAAATTTGAAGAAGTAAAACCCTCAGCAGCAATATTATCGGTGATTGAACCATTTGCATCTAAAAGAACAACTGCTGACTAAAGCAATGTGCCAATGAGTTTATTAAACTTCTACAGTCCTTCTTTTGAAGGATTTTCGCTAGAAGATCTAAGACATTTTAGGCTGGAATTTTCGATTACAAAAGAGGAACAGTTAAGTGTAGCAAAATTGACATTTGGTATGAGCTGAAATCGTGAAGAATTTCAGGCACAACATTTAAATCAGCATGCAACACTTCTATAACTAAACCGTGTAGCTCAGTAATAAAAGGCGTATATTATCCAACAAAAATGTTATTTGAACCAGCAGCAATCAAATATGGGAAGAGGCATGAAATTATTGCCAGAAGGGCCTATGTGAAATATATGAGTGAAAAAAATAACAGGAATTTAAAGGTCGAAGTTTATAATTAATAATTTGTCATAATCAAATATTTTATATTTATTTTACGTTTTACAAATTGACATATTACCCGAATGAAAAGTCTTTTCACAAATTCGTATAGACTTTTTTCAGTTTCTGACAAATCTCGTTTAATAACTCTCAACCAAGCATTTCTCCTTTTCTCGAAGAGAAATTTAGTTTTCCCTGATCTGTGGCTTTGAACTGACGGAATTTTAAAAAATGATAATTTTGAAGTACTGGAATAATAACTCGAACAATTTACAATACCGCATGACATATTTATTCCTTTAATATTTATGAACAAATCCTGCATATTTAACCACTTAAAATCTATACGTGACTACATGTTTATAGGATCAACCACCTGTCACCATACGATCAACATAACCTACAAATTTGTAACATTTTATTTTATATTCAAAAATTAAAAATATGACAAACGACAAATGGGTATTGAAAATATGCTAGGGGTACGTCCCTGACTTTATAACGCTTTCAATTCTTTCGCATTAGTGCGCGACCAGCCGAGGCTGGGACTATCTCGAGAGTACAGTGTAATTTCATTTTCTATCTGTCACGGCGCGCGGCGGCGGACACTCACAGTGGACGGTACTCTATCCAGCTGTAACGTTCGGATTTATCCTGAAAAGATCTTAAAATTTATAACTATCTTAGCGGATGCTTCAGTCGAGCCAGGGTTAGGTTTTTAAGATAGTCAAATGAAAATCGAACAACTTTGTTTTTCTGTAAAATTATAACAACGAGTATTTATTCCCTAAATCTTACAAATCTAACTGCGTGAATCTAAACAACTGACAAAAAGAATGAAACTGGAATTTATGTGACTGATTTTGATGTCTGTGAGAGTGTTTATCTGAAGTTGAATGTGTTTGTCTGAAGTTGAATGTGTCTTTCTGAACGAAGGCGCAAAGTGATTATTCGTCCTGTAATCATATATTTTACGGTCTCGTTAGATGAAGTACAAATTGACAGATCCGTGAACGGATTGGACATACAGGAGATTTCGCGGAATACAATATTATCATCTCAGCTCTCTTACTTCAGCGGTTTTGACGGTACGGAGAGAAGGGAGGACTGATAGGAAAATAGTGTAAGTTTTCGGATGTATAAATCTCCAATGCGTTTAGTAGATAATATTTGTAGATGCTCCTACTAAATATTATCCGTCGGTTTAATTTATCACTCACAGATGCGCCTGTTGAGTGTAAATTAATTTCTATCGCTTTGTAATTTAATGGACAGGATTTACAGGAAAAGGAATAGAAAAGTATTCTCGGGTGGAAAATATTAATAATAAATGCTCCTATTTATTAATATTTTATCATGGATTTCTACAGCCTTAGGCGATCCTAATGACTGAAGAAATCATACACCTTTCAAAAAAGAGAGAGAGAGAGAGGAAAGAACGGAGAAACGGTGAACGGATAGAGAAGAAGTTATGTTTAAGAAAATGTCAGGTATAGTAGCTCCTATAGCAAGACATTTCTTTTAGGCGAGAATTGATAACGACAGGTGCGCCTGAGCGTTGGAATTCCCCATACAAAAGAGTACGGAAATCGACAAGGATAGATGCGCCTATGTCTTGGGATTTCGCCGGTGCTTTGCCTACCACAGATGCTCCTGTTAGTAGGAAAAGTACATGAGTTTTTACCAGGCGGGAACTCTCCGATGTGCTCGGTGAGTCTCGCCCAGCTAGACTGATTAATTGTTCCTCCGTGGGTGGTTTTATGGAACCTGTCTGGCGAGCAGACGGCTTGGAGAGGGGAACCGATGTTAGGTAACGAGAGTCTAATGCAGGAGTACGGGAGCGGAATAGAAAAGAATAATTTTTTCATTCATCGCTATTTGCAAAGTGTAGGTAATCGTCGACTTTACCTGAAAATTTAATTGTTTTCTAGGAAATAGTTTACGAACTGGAAGATTTTAAAAAATACCTAATTTTTTCTACTACAGATTTTTAAACACTTGTAACTTGAAAAGTTTACATATCATATTAAAATAAAAAAATACGTGCCTATTTGTTTTGTATCTAAAATACGAAAATATATTTAAGGCGATTTTATTTTTCAGTTCTAAATATGATATGGAATCACCCCTATATTTTCATAAAATATCAAAAGTTCACGTGGACCGAGTAGGGGGGGGGGTTCCATCAAAATTCCACGGATGTCCACAGGGGGAAAGTGGGGGTCAAAAAGTGGTACAAAATTGTCCGTGTGGTTTAAGCATGGCCTAGACAAGAATAGGCGGGAGATAGGAAGGAATAGAAATAGACGTGTATGTGGATTGAGATGTAAATAGAAAGGGATAGAGAACTGGAGATTCAAAGAGATTTAAACGAGTTGAGATTGACAAGGATAGGAAACAATAGGTGAAAAATAGGAAGGAATAGAGATAAATAGAGATAGAGAAGTGCGGATTCAAAGAGATAGAGCATTCTTTGATTGAAAAGGAGATAGAAAGAGATAGACGGGAATGGACAATAGATTAAGAAAGGCAGAGAAGTGGATATTGCAAGAGGTAGTCGTGGATGTAAATAAGCAAAAGATGAAAATGAATAGAAAACAGGCGATTCAAAAAGATAGGTATGTACGTGGTTTAATATGGAGATAGAAAGAGATAAGCGGTTATAGGCGAAAGGTATAATAGAAGTGGATAAACAATCTTTATCCCTTTCAGTTTTAGGGATAGAAAGAGATAGAAAGGTATAGAATTTCCATCTCTTTACTTCTAACAGAAAGCTAGGTTCCGTAGCTCACCAGTCACTTTTATAAATATTATGAACAAACACTTAGAAGTGTCTCAGGAACACATATCAATTCACTATTTAAAATATATGTTTCGTGTCATTGCATATTTATAAATATGCACTTAAAATGCACCTTAAACTCACCACTAAGTGGTGATTTTAACTTGAATTTTAAGATGGGTTTACATGTCATACCAGGCAATAGTTCAGTTCGAATTTGAGACCACCCCTTCACAGTTACAAATAAGTAACTGACAAGTGCAATACAACGAACAGTATCTCGTATTCAGCCTTCATAATCTTTAAATTGTTATCTGCTTTACAGTAATTTATCTTATTCATTGTACGTACTTCTCTTTCATTGATTTATTTTTAACTTAAAATTATTATACTATATTCATGAAATATATCCAATTATTGTTTGCATTTCCATATATGTATATTATTAATATAGTGTATTAGTGTAACAAACATCGCGAAGTTTGTCAAGACGTAGATTTTAGATCAGACTTTTCTGCGACATTTTTTTAATACTTTTATTTATTTTATTTTACAGCACATTTTTGGTACTTATTTATAAACTTTTAGTACTTTTTAAAAACGTTTTTGGTATTGTAAGGACCGGAAATTCTTGAGGAAGCCCTAAAATATATTTTAATTAGTATTACTTTATCAAAACTTAAAAAAAAAGATTTATTTGTCTTTTTTTATGTGGTATGCGTGGACGAGGTAAACGGAGTATTAAAAAAGTATACAGTTCAAAATTAAAAATAATTCAGGTCCTGATAGCGGATTAAATAGTACCTATTTTTACATTGTAAAATATTATAAACTTGATTATATTTATGTGCTGGTGGAGATCGTTAAATATTACCATAATTGACTCCACCTACATATCGACGGTTGAAAGCGTCAGCGTAATTCTTCCACAACTTTAACTACATATATGCACAAGAGGTGAATATTCCAATACTGTCAGAGTACGATGCGTTCGTTTATTTCATTTTTAAGGGCCGAGAGAGAATTGATCTGCCCATGTATGAAAATTCCGAAAGATGAAGGCAAGTCTTGCGACGTATAATGCAAGAATAAATGGTTTCAGATCTAGTACAACGACTTGTTTAACCATATGCCGTAACGACTCGGATTTTGAAGTACTTGTATATGTACGCCTAGATTTCGACCATTTACATTATCACTTTTATATTATCTTATTTAATAATATTAATAACTCTATGGCTTGCTCTAACTCTTTAAACTCTGACGAGTTTGATTACAAATCCTTTGTTTTGTCTGGATTGCTAAGTGAGTAATCTATCGAGTTCGACCGACTGTTGATTCAGATGGAATTAAAGTTCGGTCGATATTTTTATTTTTCTTTTAACATTTTATAACGTTTTAGGTTTGAGTCGAATTGAAACTGGATTGACTTTGGCTTGACGATCTGTCGATATGGCATTATTATATTCAACTCCGAAAAGGAAGCCTAACAGTTCTCCGAAAAGGAAGCCTAACAGTTCTCAAGCTCAGCAATTGGCGGGGGAGAGAATGTCTGGACAACTAGGTCTGTCCAATGTCGATGATGCTCCTGGAAATACGAGCGGAACGGATACGGAAATGCAATCTGTACCTGGTGCAAATATAGACGGCGTGACCGGCCCTCGGTCGAGTGCCGTCGCGAACACCGTTGTTTTCATGGGCGCGGGAAGAGGCAGAGTACGCGGTTCTCAGCCGTCAACTCATAATCGGCCCAGCTCGGCTGTTCCTGCTCCCGAGCGGGAATATGTAGTTTTGGAGCGAAAAATCGAGTTGCTTTCCAGTCGATTCGACGATGTTATCACCAAGCAAAACGCGTTGCTGGAGAGGTTGCTGTCGCCGGGACAAACCCCTAACTTAAAGACTGAAGGGCGAGAGACTTCGTTCGAGTTGCCGGTGAATTTGGTTCGCTCGTGTCGTTTTGCCGATAACGAACGGAACCTTGATGCCGAGGGAACTTTTCCTCGACAAGATCCGAGTCCTTCGTCTGGTTCGGGGGCTTTTGTTCGCTTCCATTCTGGAGGGGATGCCACGGGTTCGATGGAGAGGGAATTCAGGCATGTACACTTCCGAAATCGGGATGCGGGGCCTCACTCTCCTACTCGGGGTGAGCGCTCTGCATATCACGGTGAAGATATTTTGCGCGGTTCTGAGGCGATAGATTCAGGGTTGCAGGGTCGAGAGATGGTTCGGAGACTGGTCAGGGTTGTCGTGGCTGAGCCAGATGCTGAGGAACGATTAGTCGACAGGGAGAGTTTCGTAACGGAGGAGCGTTACCGCGAAATTTTAGATAGTCAGCGCGATTTGCAGTATGTTGACCGTAATGTGGGTTGCGATTTAGGATGCACATCTGTTTTTAATGGCGGTACACGTGGCTTTGCCTTGTCAAGCCATAATTCAAATGCGTCAACGATGCGAAGAACGGGTTCCCTATTTTCTTGGCATGGGGGTGACTCGAGCGACAGCGATGTACTATCTGGGCCAAATGCAGGTCGCGTGTTTGATTGTGCGGCGTGAGGTAGATCTGGAGGAGTCAATAGCGCTAATAACAACGATATGGCCATGAAGATCGGTCGAATCGTCAGTTCGTGGAAGATATCGTTCCTGAAAACCGAACGAAACCCAGAGTACTTTTTATTAATTCTCAAAGACTATCTCAGCACAAACGGGATAGAACGATTTGTTCCATGTTTATCGAAAATTTTTGAGGGGTCTTACCGGTCGTGGTATTTAGTCAACAAGAGTTCATGACGAACAAGGAGGGACTTCTCGCGCGCTTTTTGTTATGAGTGGGGCGTCAAAAAGGACGACGCCGATCTTCTCCTCGAGGTTTACGAGTTGAAGCTTGTCAAGAACGAATCTCTTGCGGAATTCGCGTGTAGGGCTAGACTTATATTTGAACGCATGCAGTACCCGCCGGAATTTAAAGAGCAATTAAAGCAAATCCTCACAAAGTTTAATCCGCGACTGACATTCGAGATACTAAATCTATCTCTTAAAAATTATACGGAGTTCTTACATTACGTTAGCGAGCGCAGTTATCTCTATCAGAGAACTGTCCACTCTCAGAAAGCGTGACCGAGGTTCGGTAGAGCAGACTTGAATTGCGCCCAGGAGCAATTCGATGCGGTCGACGAATTCGACGAATGTTTGGTTCGGGATGACATGGAAGCAGGTGAAGAATATTCTGAGGACGAACAGGCTGCAGATCTTGATGCTTTTAAACCGAGTCAACTAGCGAACTCTGACAAGAGGCTCAGAGTTCTAAGTCGATGACCCGTCAAAGGCTCGATCGAAATTTGGATCGATTTCATGGGAAGGTAAACGACGCTGATACCGGTGGAGTTGCTCCTGCTACATCAATTGAAGGTCAACCGAGAACGAAAGAGACAAAGCCACCCCTTGATCGATCAAAGTTTTTCTGCTTTAACTGTGAGAAGCAGGGACATACGCTGCGTTACTGCACGTTCGAACCGCAGATGGTCTGTTGCAAGAGCCCTCAGTAGTTGTGCCTCAGTCTACTGAAATCAAGGGCGATGATGAGGAGAAGCAGGATACTCCATGCAGGAAAAATTTTGGATCCCAGGGAATAATAAACATTGGTCAGACGAAGGACCTAGACGATGATGGCGTTGGAGACCTTGCTGAGCAGAGTTTCGAGGATTTTGACCCGACGAGGTTACAGCTGCTGGACGAGCGGTCCAGTGACTCAGAGGATACGGATTGTGAGGTGGAGACCATTCTATATAAGGAGCAAAGATTGACAGAGGACTCTGTAGTCTCATTTTCTTTCTTGATTAAGAGTTTCGGGGAGGAGGAGGCCGTACCGGATCACACGACCGAGAGTTCGGATTCCTTAAAGGACTGGGTTCCGAGTGGACTTCCCCACGGCGTCATTCAACAATTGGCGCGGAGGATATATCGCGCTGGAGGCGGATTGCGCGAGCCTAAGAGTTCGGTAAGATTGTCAGTCGAAATTAAGATCTTTGGTGAAAGGACACGTGGCATAGTTGACAGCGGAAGCGGAAGCTCGTCTCTAAGTGATTCTGCTTACGAGAGAGTAAAGAGATTCCAGATTCAGGAATTAACGGCTGATTTAACGACTAGGTCGGGAGTTCGACTGGGAGATGAGTCGGTTGTCAAGGAACTCGGAGGAGTAGAATTAGTGATCAACGTGGCAGATGTATATGGCCCTCAGTGGTTCAGCGTCATGCCCAGGTTGTCGGGGATGTCATCTTGGGAGATGTCATCTTGACAGATTGCTGAAGGCCGGTTATAACGTAAGAAGTAACAGCGAGTGGGCTTGCTCTCCAGTGGTGGCTCCTAAGGCAAACGGTGGATTGAGATTTTGCATCAACTACCAGCCCTTGAACCGACGCTCGAATTAAGCGAAGGCTTTCATCAGATCCCGATGGAAGAATTATTCGAATGGAAAAGAATGCCTTTCGATTTGACCGGCGCGCCTTCAACATTTCATCGATTCATGGACATCCTGAAGAAGCGTTTCGGGGATTTGATTGCGGAGCGAGGATTACCTCATAAGTGGAGTTTTCACATATCTCGACGATTGGATCATAGTTAGTCGGAATCTTGACGAGCACATTTCGATATTATCGGTGGTTTTCCAGGTATTTAGAGAGGCGAAATTGGTTATAAATCGAGAAAAGAGCAGTTTTGTTTGTAAAGAGGTCAAGTATCTCGGGTACATCGTCGACGAATTTGGTATGAGACTGTTACGTCGTAACAATTTCTTCTTAAAAATGAAAGTAGCAGTCTCATTATGGAAAGGATAATCCACAGTAAAGGGAATTTCCCAGTTTATACCTTGAGAGTAAGATTTTTCTTAAGCGCATGAAAGAGAAGCAAATTTAGTTATTTTGGCATTTTTTACTGTAATAAAATTTAAACTATTCATTATAGTGAAGGTGAGAATTTATTACTTAAGCTGTATTGGAAATAGCATAGGTCTAATCGCTTGACCCTGGCACGAAGGGATCGAGATCTTAATTACGGTCACAGCTCTGTAAAATCTGGGACTAATCTGTAGTATAAAAATTTGTCTACCTAAAAGTAGTAAGTGTTTCAATATGCAACTGTAAGCTTCAAGCGTGGGTCTCCCCACTTCATATTTTTGTAAAATCGTACCTGGCTATGGTTTTTCTGTAATAACAAAACTTCAGTTAAGATCAAGCATCTGACGAGATACTACAGTTCAACTGAGCCTTACAACCTTAGTCTAAAAATAAAGACATTTTCTATTACTTACAAGGGAACCTCGCGGGGTGTCCGCCTCCGATTTTGATGAAACTGAAATATGTTAAAGAGGATCAAAAAACATGAGATACGTGTTTTTTTTTATCGGCCGAAAAACGGTTTAAGGGGGTGAAAACTACCCCCAAAGTTTACACTCCAAAATCGTTTTTTCCCAATATCTCGAAAAATAATTATATTTTTTTAGTAAAACCAATGCCAAAATATTTTGTATGAAAAGACTATCAGGTGTGCAGTATTTCTG
>UCOK01016107.1:0-14582 GCA_900474325.1 Synergus umbraculus
CTTTTACCATTTACTACTAACACAGCCAAGCACATAATCTATATCCGTGAAATGCCGGCAAAATGGAATAGCGCCATCCCGCTGTGGGTAGCACAACTAAACCCATTCCCTGACGTCTCGTTCCCCGCGTCTAAGTTTTAAGTTTGGTGGGCATTGTCGCCTCTATACCTATCTTCCCTCTACGTTATGGCCAACTGAAACTATGGACCAATCAATACCTACCTTCGCCAACCTAACTCCCTTCTAGTCTTTACTTTAAACAGTGTTTATAAAATTTAGTAACTTATGGTAACTTTTAGTGATTTTGTGGCCAATTGAAATTATGGCCAACTGGAACTGTGGACCAATCTATACCTACCATTAGAAATCTATAGCAACCAGGGTTGGGTTGAAATGTTTATAAGGGAAGAAATTAATGCAGGGCACTGTACATACACAAATTACTCACGCGTGTTTTAACACACGCGCGGTCGCGCATATATGTACACGCACAGGGCACACGCTCTGCGGCCGCCATCTTGGTAGAAATCTATAGCAGACAAAAAAGAAATTTATTTGTGAAATCAAATTTGTGAATATCAGTGAATATATTAAAAAATAGGAGTGTTAAAAAAAGAAGAGATTAAAACAGAGGTTACGAATATATAATACAATTTAGGGAAATTACACTGAAATGAATTGTGTTTAGTTACTTGTAAGTTGTAACGTCTTTTTCTCATTTTTTTGATTTCCTTTTTTTTTTTTTTAATTTTGTTTTAATTGTTTATTTTAATTAAATAGGTGAATGTGAATTTCTTTTGTTTTCTACTTTTATTAATAACAAAACTCAAAATAATTTTCAAATTGAGAGAAATTATCTAAATAATTCATGATTTTTTTGAGGTTAGATTTTTTTTCTATAAGAAATTCTTAAAAAAATGTAAATCCTTTTTGATTTGGTTGAAGTATCAGACATCTAGTCTGACGTTTTTTTTCTATTTATTGGAATAAAAATATCAACAACAGCAATTTTTCAAAGTTTCCAAAATAATTACAATTTTTAGTTATTTACTAGTAGAAATTTATCTGGCTTTGCCCGGGATTTTAGGAGATTTCATAGAATTTAAAGGATTTTAAAAACAGTTGTCAGAAAGCTTTTTCCGATATTTAAAATATTTCAAAAGGATTGTAAGAGATTATAGTAATTATTATAGTGATTCTAAGGAATGTAAAGAATTAAAAAATTCTTTTAAAATTCTTTTAAAAAATCGTAAATTCTCTAGAATTCTTACTAAATCCTTAGAATAGTTGAAACATTTTCAAATCGTTTAAAATCTTCCGAAATCCCTTGGAATTCATTAAAATTACTTGAAAGATCTTGAAATCTCCTCAAAACTTAACTTCAACTTAGGTCTTATTGCACCTGAAGTTGTATGTTTCTATTCATTTTCCAAATTCTTTGTAAGGAGATCCTAAAAATAAAGTAAGAAATTAAAACTGTAATAATAATAAAATAAAAAACTAAACAGATTTTCCTATCTTTCTCTTACTTCAGATACAAAGTGAAAAACAGAATAAAAAAGATGAACGTATTACGGAGTTACACGAGATTGTTGGTGAATGTCCAGAAATTAAATCCCGTCAACTACACAGGTATAAAAATGTTTAATTGTATTATATTTTACTCTTGAAAAAAAAGGTTTTTTTTTCATTTTTGCTATTAAATAAAAATATTTTTTAATTCAAAATCTGGATCCATAGTTTTTGCGGAATTTTATTAGCTTTAATTTTTTTTTAAATCGTTCAAATCGGTTCATAAATGGCTTCTGAATATCAATTTGTCCACGGATACTTTTTTAGCCCCACTAGGCGTCGTTTGATCAAAAGCTGGATAAATGAGATTTTACTGTAATTCGATTTTTTTTTAATTCAGACTCATTAATTATAAATTACGAGAATTTTTTGTAACATATTAAATGTTAAGTAATATTTAAAAAATTTCATACAGCTCAAAGAGGCATCAAAAGAAGTTTGAGGCCAGTTCTATTTGAACTTACGAGAAGGAAAAGAGCAGAAAGAGTTAAGAGGCCAGTCATTCGTAGTAATTTTTTGGAGTGGAATCGTGGAGCAGAATTGTACGCCTTCAATGTAAGACTTTCGGAAAAGTTTGACGAGGAACTGCTTGAGCAAGCTTTAACTCACAGGCAATAAACTCTTTTTTACCCTTTCAAAATCAAGTTTTACATTTTATACTTAATTTCTAGATAAATAAATAAGTAAATATATTTTCTTGAAATTTGCGAATTGAGTCTTAAGGATTACTTAAAAAAATGTATATATTTTTATTTATATTTCGCAGATCCTACGTTATTCAGGAGGAAGAAAAACAGAAAAAAGTCGGTATTGAAAATCCTGAAATTGAGTTACTTGATAATCGGGAACTCGTCGCAGATGGAATGAAAATTTTGCCACAAATAGTTGAGAGTTATTTGAGTAAGAGTTTGCCTTACGCCCCACAAGATTGCATCCTGTAAATATATTTTTTTTCTAACTCCAATAAATTCGCCTTTATGCGATTCATAAAATTCATTAAAATTAAATTATCTTTTTTAGAGTTTTGCGAGATTATCTTCTCTCCACCGAAATTCTCTCTAGAGTCACAACTGGTATCGGATTGAAGGACTTAATTTTGAGCAGTGTAAGAAACTTGTACTTACATAGAATTTTAATTACTAAATAAATTTTATTTACTATTAAGTCTAAATGTAGATTAATTTAGTTTGAAAGTTGAGAATTTTAGAAGTGATAAAAAATATTTAAATATGTTATATATTAAATATAGGTATGTGGAAAGAACCTTAAATTTAATTGTTCTTGTTTATTTTTACAGGAATATCCCCTTGAGTCTGAAACGCTCGCGAACACTTTTTACGCTGTAGTCTCAGCTTTGATTCGAAGCGCGGATTTAGATCATGCTTCTCTTTTTGTTCGCGATATGCTAATTGTGATTCTAGCGGAAAAAGATTTAATCGAAATTTGGTGTCCTGCCGATCCTTTGAGTATCCTGAACGAAATTCTCGAACGAGAAGGTCAGGAACTGGTAGAACCGAGAATTATCGGTCAAACTGGAATTCAGACAATTCAACCGGTATTTCAAGTGGGACTTTACACGAACAAGAAATTCATCAGTTCCGGTAAAAAGGATTCTTTCGAATAAGTAACCTAACATTTTAGGTCTAAAATTTAAGGACTTTTATCATTTTAATTTCTTGCAGCTTTAAAATGTTAAAAGCTTTGAACTCCATAACACAGGTCAACGAAAAAAATTTTGTTTTTGTTCTAAAATATTCGTTTTTGACTTATAAAGTTTTCTTTTGTCTGTTTTACGTCGGTAAACACGAATTTTGGGTCTGAATTCTAAATATTTTTATTAATAATAATAAATTTGCTGTTTATAGACAGCAAAATTGTTTTTTCCTTTATTAGTGACGTAAAAGAAATCAAAACTTGATATTTAGAACTCAGATCCAAAATTCATGTTTACTGGTGTAATTAGTGAAAATTTATTTAATTATTAATTATTTAAAAAATTATAATTATCTTTTAGCATTCGGAGAGAGCATCGAAGAAGCTGAGAAGGCCGCAGCTTTAAAAGCGCTGAGTCAAATGTTTGGTTTGTCGGACTGCAGTAAACCATTAAATTTCAACTTGCAAGTTACAGAACCCGTAACCAACGTACCATTAAAACATTGGCGCAGATCAAATTAGGAAGAATTATTTTTTCTATGTAAGAGAAATTTTTATTATACACCAGGAAAATCTTGATAGAAATACATTCTGTAATGTTGAACGCTGGAATTTGGTCTTTTCATATCAATTTTTTTTTTGTTTCCAAAGAATTCTAAAGAATCAATTTTAAATTCCAAAATTCGTTTTGTGTTTCTATGTATAGACTTCGACATGATATAAAGTTTACATATCATGTCGAAATACAAAAAATAAGGATCGAATATTTTCGATCAAGGAACACAAAACAAAATATTTCGTGAAAAAAATGTTCGATTGTAAATTTTGGGTGGAATGGCCCATATATATTTATATATAAAATATATTTAATTATAATATTTGTTATGTAAAATGAAGAGTTCAAATTTTGAGGATAGAACTTGAATCTAACATCCTTAATAAAAGAAAAATCGCAAAATTTATCAGTAGTAAAAACATTTTATTACTCCGAACATAAGAATTCTTGTCTATACATTAACGCATATAAATATGTACTTTACTTAAAGTAGAAATCGCTGCTCCAACCTTCGCTTTTATCAACTTAGCTTAGTTTTAAGTTAGCAGCATTATCACACGTTAAAATCTCCCCCTTTTCATCGAGAGAGTAGTAAAGTCTGTAGGAAAATATATTATATACCTCTTCATCAGTTAGTATACAGTTATACAACTCTTCATGCACTAATGGCATTATTAGCCGATTAGTTTGACTTTTTCGCTTTCAAAGAAAAAAAAAAAACTACTACCTTTTCCTAAATAGACTGTAAGAAAAAAAAGACATCGGAGCTCTCAAGAATCAAAATTTTTGAGATCAAGAGTTCAAAATGCACGACGTTTTGATTTTAGACAGCTTTGAAAGAATGCAAATATTAATACTAATTAAGTGGATCACGTGTCGAGTATTTTATGTGTTTTTCGAAACTATTATTATTTTTTTTTTCGTAGAAGAAAGATAACAAAAAAAAAAAGATATAAGTTTTAAATAGCGATTATTTGTACTTCTTATCTTAGCTTAGTGGCATTTCTTTTGGTTCATAACTTTAAAGTCGAATAGTATATCGACTAAAAACGTGTTTTATGACTGTGCGTGGATTACATACAACGCCATTTTCAGAATCAAAGGCGAAGTTTTTTTCGAATTCCAGAGAAATTCCTGGATCTGAAATCAAATAAGATTAAAATTGATATCTTTTTTTCAAAATTGAAATATTTACATATCAGTGACTTTCAGAGGCAAAAAATTGAAAACGGTAAGCGTTAACATTTGAATAATTGTAAATAAAATTATTGAATTTTGAATTATTGAAATTTTGAATTGTCAATTTTCAATTTACCCAGAATTTATCTTCGTTATGATAAATTTTTCAAAAATATCGAAATTATAATGTAGATCTTGTTTTATGAGAATTCAAAATCTTCCATTTGGATTTAATAAATTATATTTCGCTTTCAAGAAAAGCTAAAAGAATCAGTAAACGATTAAAAATAATTGTAAAATTCAAGTCAAAAGTCTTACTCGTTGGAGTCTTTTTTCATAGCAATCTGCATCTCGTGTTTCCATAGATAAATATTTGGATATTCAAAAGGCGAGATTGTCTGCGGAATGGCATTAAAAACAGCGTGATCTGTTTTGGTAGGTACATTGCTGAAATAAATAAATAGAAATATTTATCTTCACAAATTTAAAATTCAAATATAGTTACAAATATGAATGCATATCCAAATATTGGAATGTGGAAACTATAAAATAAATTATTAGCTTACCATTCAATGAAAGTCGTCGAACCTTCGTCCGCTAATTCCATTTCTTCATCAGAACTGTCACAAGACATCTGCGAAGAAGGCGACGAGGGTGGAGTATAAAATTCAACATCTTCTAAAAATAAAACAAGTCGGTAAATAATTGAAAAATAATTAAAATAATAAAAAGAAATATCTGATAAAATTTTTTAAATCATTTTACCTATGTTTTCCTTTTCTTCCTCGTTAGTTTGCAGCGTACAAGAATTCAATTTATCGCACAAATTGATCAAATCGTTGAGTGGTTCACCATTTACCATAATTTTTACAGATGTTACCGCCTTCTATAAAAAAAGATGGCATATAAAAATATTAAATCAGTAGTTCGCTTTTCAAGATGTAGAATTTAATTTTAAGAATACTTCATTCTTATTAATTTAATCCTTATTCGAAAAGAATTAAAGATCTTCGAGTTTATGAACATTTTAAAATTAATTTAAAATTCATAAAAATACAGCTTTGTAAAAAATTACAAAAATACAGATTTGTGTATGATATTTTGTAAATAGAGAACTTTAAGCAAGTCTTCAATTTTATGAAAAATCGAATTATAGATTATAAATATTATTTTACATTCTCGTTTGGTTTATAAGTTCCGTTGAATCTCGATTCCAAGAATTTCTCGAGTTTCCTCAGCCCTTCGGAACATCTCAGATCTGCGAAGCCGTCTAAAAAAGGCCAAAATTCTTTCCAGGGTACGTGATATTCTTCTGCCAAATCTCTGAAAAAATTAATTTTTCAGGATCAAAAACTAATTCTTAATTTAATATTTTTATCAAGAACATTGTGACTTCTATAGTATATTGGGTTTTATAAATCAGACAGAGTTTAAGAGAAACGGGAAGTTTATTATTAAAAAATGAAAAGAGTTAAAAAAGGGAAATTCTTTTTCTTTTAAAATTAAAAAAAAAAAAAATAAGAGATGTGAAAATTTAATTTAAAATAATTTAGATATTGTTTTCCTTTACTTTTTTTCACTTTTTTTGGGAAGATACTTACCTACCAACCCTTTCGAGACCCTTTTCTGTGTCTTGCAATCTAAAAGTCGAATTTAGTGCTGGACTTCTGGGACTCGTAACAAAGTTAATTGAATCTGTCGATTCGTTATGTGCTTTTTCTCTCGTTGGAGTGAAATTAAGTCTCGTGGGCGTACCGTGAAGTCGAGGAGGAGTTTTCCACTTTCTTCTGAAGTCCAGAGCCTGGGCCTTTGTCATGGGCCCTGCGAAGGCACGAACTTCCAGTCGAGGACTAATTGGGTCCACATTAAGTCTCTAGAAATAAAGTAAAAACATTAAACAAAAAGAAAAAAACGTACCAGCAAAGATCTTAAAAAAAAAGCAGAAATATTTCGGGTCTTTTCTCCCTTTTTTTTAGTTTACAATATTTTTCCGTATACTTTTTTTCTAGTTAGCGTAAAAAACGATGAACAACTACAATTTACTTACTGGTGGACTGTTTGGAGAAAAGGGTTCGCCAATAATAGGTTGCAAAGTGATGTCTTCGGACCTCAAAACTGGAACGTAAAATTGACCCTCCAGTAATGAACGGATCTCTCTTTTTAGTTCTTCATCGTCTCCATGTTTTCTTGCACAGACTATCTGTAAATGAATATTATTAAAATGTAAGAAAATTTCATTCACGCGGTTCTCGTTCATTTTCTTTGTATATTATTCTTTTAAGAGATTAAAAAAGAGAAGCTAAATTTCAAATCTGGTAAACGTAAAATGAGAAAAAAATTACCTCTAAGGGCGTTTGTTTGAACTTATTTAAGAGTGTCTTCATACATTGCGAATAAGATACAAGCACTCTGACTGCCTCGACTTGTCCAAATTTGACAGCGAAGTGCAGTGGAGTTTCATTTAATCCTTTGTCTGGAGTATTTAAATAAAGGTCTAGTAGAATTTCTCCTCGTCGCTGATCTACGTCGCCATAAAGAAGATCTACGAATTTCGGATTGGATATCGTGCTTAATATGAGTTCACACATAGTACCCGATTGGGTAGATTTTGCGGCGATATGCAAAGCATTATACCGAGAGCCTTCCTAAAAAATAAATTAAAAAAGACGTATTAGTTGAGATTATTTTCGTTCTAAAAATAATTTCATTACTTTTAAGAAGTCCCTATTTCTGTTTTAAATATTATAATAAAAATCCTTCTTGAAACAATTAATTTAAAAACATGAATTTAAAAAATAAGAAAGTTGAAATTGTTCGAAAATTTTGACCATTTTTTTTAATTACTTGTAGAATTGCTGGCGTATCTCCACTGCTGACTAAATATCTTGGATTTTCCCAGACAGTCGATCTGACTGCATCTGAGTTCCCAGCCTCGATAAGTTTCCTAAAACGAACCAATTCTTGAGACTTAGGCCCTTTGAAGTTGCTCGATCTTTCCTCACCAACAACTGACGTATTGCCTTCCGTTTTCGAATCATCTAATGCAGGCTGATCTCCTCCATTTCTTGAGAAATTCTCAGCCTCCGAACGACTTTTAAAAGACTTTAGTCGAGCACTTTTTTCAGTCTTAATGAACTTTAGAGCTTCAATTTTTTCCGTAAAAACATAGAGCTTGCTTTCTGGAATTATAAAATGGAATTTTTAGTTATTCTGACGAATTAATTTGTTAAATATTTGAATTCATCATCTCATCCATGTATTTGTTTATATAAATAGTTCATAAAAATTAGCTTCAAACAAAATAATTATATAAATATCATAATTAGGATATGTGTAAAATTTAGAAAGCCGACAATTACAATGACCTTATTTAATGAGGTGCATACCTGGAGTTAATAGAGGGTAATAAATCTAAGTATTAGGAATATCCGGAATGACAATAAGCAACTTGATAATTGCAAGAAGAGGATGCGAACACCCTCAAAATTTAATACAACAAGTTCAAGTACATTGTAAGACCCTAGATTTTATCTCCAATAATCTTTACCATGATTTCACTTTAACTTTTTAAAGGTTTTTTTAAAATAAAAATCGAAGTACATATCACTGATTTTCTCGGAAACTATTACACATAGAAAAAAAATGATATACACAACTTTTATTTAAATTATTTAAATTACCAATAGATAAAATGTTCCCCTTTTTGTTCATTTTTTTCCTTCAATAATAGAATCACATAAGTGACGAAAATCAGTAAGTGTGGTCTAAGTATAATCTTTGAAGCGCTTAGGAATTTAATTTAAATGCTATAAGATTGATATTATTTGAATTTAACATATATAAATAAAAATAACAATTTAGAACTACCGCCATGAAAATAAATAGATGAACAAATCACTTTTCACTTTATCAACAGAATACGGGCACAATTATTAATTATATATGTCAATAGCTGGACAAATGTTATTAAAATGATTGTTTACTTATATAAATAATTATTCAAACTTTAAATAAAAAATCTATTCTATAGACGATCTTGTACAACTATTCCTGAGTATTTAAAAAAGACAAACGTCAAAATCGGTTAAGAATTGTAAGCTGTAGCCGATTTTGAATCCACAAATCCCGATTTGAAACACTGCGTCGTAGCAAGATTAATATATTGTGCAAAACTCAAGGTGTCAATACAAGGACGATTTTAAACACACAAATTAATAATTAAATTGAAATATGTAATAATAAATAAATGTCAAGAAATAACTGCAAAGCAGTATTAAAAAAGTGAAGAAAAACTTACTTGAATCGCCTTGATCATTATCACCAGGAATATGAACTGCGTGAAAAAGGCCCCCGTTCGACTTGAGGTTAGGATCTCCCGAACGCAAATCTTGCGTCTGGGACACTTGTTTATTATCTGCACTCATTCCAGAAGTAAATCGTAAAACTTCTTGAAAATACTCTACAAAGGACGATATCACACTATGTGACATATGTCACGGGTGAAAATACCCACATGTAGAAATTGGAAGACAGAATATTGCGTCAGCGTGTGCTTTGATGCTTTCAAAACCGAACAAACAGATGAAACGATGCAGTGAACGAGTGTAACGATGACAATATGAGACAATCTGTCAAATTTATGGGAGTTTATGGGCTCTTTGGCCTGGTTGTAAATTGCTGCCACTTATTCAACTGCGCATGCGTCGCACTCGACATTTGATTGGTTACAATTCGAGCGCAGTTTAAAATGCTACAAATATTATTTTTATCGTCTATTATAAATAATGGCATTTCAATTTTTCTTTTTATCAAGATTCATAAATTTCGATTTAATAGACATTTTTATAAATTAAAGTGCATTATTAATAATAAACAGTAAAAATAATATTTGTAGCATTTTAAACTGCGTGAGAATTGTAACCAATAAAATGCCAAATGTGACGCATGCGCAGTTGAGTAAGGGGCACTGTAACTAACGGGGCGCCATTTTTGTTTAAGATACCGACTGACATATGTATACATATCTATTATACCACAGATGGCATCATGATCTCTGGATAGGTTTTTTTTGATGTGTAGTTTATCTGCCGCTGCGCGGCGTCAGCGCGTCAGTCGTTGGTGGTCGTTGGAATTACGGGTCGTCGTTTGAATGATGTATGTTAATCTAAATAGTTACGACCCCGCGTATTCACAAGAGGCGATCTTAACATTCATTAACTCGAGTAAATCGTCGTCGGCTCTCTCCCACCCATTTTCAATTCGAAAATCGAAAAAAGTAAACCGTTACTTTCACAAAAAATTCTTATCCCGCGAAAAGTGAGGTTATGCAATTGTTTGGAACGATCCTTTGCGCGGCGTTCGATGCCATTCTTCAATGACATTTGAACAGTGCGCGAACTTTCCACTCCTACCAGTGCTTACATATTTCTCAAGAAAACATCTCAGTAAGTTCAAAAGTGACAAGTTACGAAGTTTACCGAAATTCCTTTAAAAGTCTCTGAAATTCAAACTAGTGAAATATATAGATATAGTGAGTAAAGAGAGTTTATAGAGGCTCTACTACTCTACAGTTTCTACGAATCATACGTCGGTCGGTACGAGGAAGTTTGTACTAAAACTGCTACTTCTTTCCCCCTTTTCATCCGCGTCCCCCCTTTTCTATCTTTAGACAGAAACCAACTGAAAATCCACTGTCGCACGCCTGAGTTTTATTCTCTTTCTCTCTCGTTCCCTCTCGACTATCGTATCGCCCCTTCTCTCTTGCTCTCTCACTCTCCCTTCTCTTCACACACTTCGCGAGCTTCTCTTTCTTTCGGATGCTTTCGGAGCACGCTGCCCTCACTCGACTACCTGTTGTGACGTGCAGACTACAGCGAACGGAGCAGACTCGAACTCGACGCGCCGGACTTTTCACGATCCCCATTCCCCTCACAAATACAAACCGCGTGATTCTAAATTCCAATTCATTTACTGCAATCCAGTTAGAGCCTAAATTCTCCCGATCGAGTGAAGTTGGAAGTTACAGTGCAAGAGTATAACGAAGAATATAGTGAAGTGTTTAGTTTGAAGAGTGTAGTAAATACACTGGAAAGTTAACGAGGAAAAGTGCTGATGCGATTAAAAGCCGAGTGTTTTGAAAATTTCCTTTTGATTTCTTGTGATGTGAGGAAAGAGCGGAGGGAAGAGAATCTTAAGGCTTGATTATACTGATCAGTTCTCTCTCAAGTTCCCTCCATTTGTTTACTTTCTGCACAGCTGATATCGGCCACGGTCACGTGGTCAAAGGCAATTCAAGTATCAGTAAAAAATTTTTTTGTGGTATCAGTTGCGAAATATCCTCACGGGTGAATACAAAATATATATTTTTTATCTTTTGAGGAAAGTGAGTTATTCACTTTGTCGGTTAAGTTCATCGATTTGAAGGTGAAATATTTCTTGTGGATATACGAGATATATCGAATTATTTATCTGTAATGTTGGAAAGAACTTTTTTACGAGTCAACTGAAATTATTTATTCGCCTTATCAGAGGCTCGAGTTTAAATATCGACATCCCGATTGTGAGGAATGTTTCTGTGAAAAGATTATCTTGACTCATCCTGAAAAAGTGCTTTCAAGTTTGCAGACTGGATATCTGATCAAATAAGAGAAGGTATTTTAGAAAATTGACAATTTTTTTCTTTTTTTAGAGAATCTTCGATTTTCGGGAATAGTTACGAAAAAGGAAACCTTTGATTTTATTTACACTGTGTATACTTGCACTGTAAAAAATATTTCTTATAACTTTACCACCACGTTTTGTAATTATACCAAAACTTCTAATGTTACTTCCTTCAGACTAGTGAACTTACTAATACGAAGAGAAAAAACATCACCTTCCAACGCAGTCGTTTTACAAGATTTTATAAATTTACCTCTCTGAAAGTAGGTAATAATTTGACTGGCAGTCCAATTCAGTCCAATTATTACCTACTTTCAGAGAGGTAAATTTACAAAATCTTGTAAAACTATTACATTGAAAGTGATGTTTTTTCTTTTCATATTAGTAAGTTCACTACTGTAAAGGAAATAATATTACAAGTTTTGGTATAATTAGTAATTACAAAACGTAGTGGTAAAGTTATAAGAAATATTTTTTACATTGATGCGCTGCTTACGAATATGATAGTGAAAATTGTCGACTAGTCGATTTTTGTTCGAAGAATTTTTTTTAATTTTGTATATTGACTGAGATAAACGCAAAAAAAACATGATTTTTATGTCTTTTTCATGGTTTCTCTATGAAAATCGACTCTAGTCGCCCTATTTTCACTATCATATTCGTAATTAATGTGTCAATATACATAATATACAGGGTTTAAATAAAATCGGAGGGTTTCCGTTTTCGGTACTACACCCAGGAAAAGAATACATATGTATATAATTTCAATTTAAAACTGCACAATTTTAAAGGATCTTGGGTACAAGTTCTTATCTCAAAATAAAATCTCCATAACTCTAGTCAACAATTATTAGACGCATTGCTATCTATAGAACGAAAAGATATTTAATCTTAACACTTTTTGCGTAGAATGAAGAATTCCAGTTTTAAATTCTAAATTCAACCGTCTCATTTTATAGATTTTACACGAAAATTATTAAAACTAGCTGTGAAGTTGTATCAAATTTTGTGCTCATTCAATGAACACTTTAATTAATTTTAATTGATTAATTAATTAATCAAATGAATTAATGTTAGGTCATCTGATTTGTATCAACACAAGAAATTTTTATCTTCCTTACATTAGTTTTGAATTAATATAGCTTTCTTATTTTTCAATTTAATATATTAAACTTACAGAGCGATCAATTCGTCTGTAGGCAAGGAATCTTTATTTTCCTTACATCAGTTTCAAATTATGATAATTTGAGAAATTACAGTTGAAAAATCAATTTTTTAAAATTGAAAGAATTTTATTAACAGATTTAACACAAAAAATTTCAGTGTCAAGGTCAAGATTGAACCAAATTGAACTCAAGGTCTTGGTTGTCTGTGTTTCAGCGGATGAAGGAGTCAGAGGTCACGAGGATTGCAGGAAGAAGAGCAGAGGCAGGAGGGAAATGCGGGAATTTCCACTGAACTGGCTTACCCTGCGTTGGATTTAGGGGGCTGTATGGAGGCCGGGGGGCTTCTGCCCCGCCAGCCCCAGCAAGGCCCCCCCGGATCAGTTTGCACAGGAATGATCCAGGGTTCAAACAATTTAAATAATTTAAACAACTCTAATCAATCGCCGGTTCACGATCTCAACCCTGTCGGCAACCAGTTGAGCCTGACAAGTCAGCAGCTGCAGCTTCAGCAACAAATGGGTCAAGCACCTGGTATGGGTGAGACGCTCACCCCCAAGAGACAAGCCGTTGTTGATAGATTGAGACGCAGGATAGAGAATTACAGAAGGAGGACGACCGACTGTATCCCCAGGTTCGATCAAAGTTTTACCGGACAGTGCGAACAAAATGTTCAAGAGACTTTCGTGTTGAAGCAGCGCTTTCTCGAGAGCAAAGCGAAGAGACAGGCCAAGAAGAGCGACAAGAAGCAGAGCGAACCCGTTGGCCTCTCCAGCATACATGTGGTGAGTCATCAGCTCTTTTACTCTTACTCTTACTTAGCAGTGCTTTTACTACTTTAGCACTCGCCTCGCCTCTTATCGTATCATATACAGGCTTGAGTCTTGAGACTTGAGTCCCTACGAAAATAGGATCACTAACATAAGATAAACGCTCGTCGGCTCAGCAGCTTGGTTTCAGAACTGATGCGATCTAATACTTACAAGTGGACGATTCCTGCTGATTTTAATTCTCCAAACAGACTATGTACAGGGTGGCAGGCACATTTAGCAGGCACATTTTCATCGAGCGCTTCGCGCTCTGAAGTATTTAAGAGTGGCCACATATCAAGGAAATGTCAGGGGAAAAAAGTTTGTCAGGGAAATGCGAGTAGTTGTCAGGGAAAATAGAAATTGATATTTACGTTAACTATGTTATTTTTGTCGTATTACACATATAACTTTTACACTGAGAAAAAAAAGTATTTGAATCAAAAAATATTTCTTTGATTCAAAGAAATGATATAGCAGAATGTGGTTGAAAAAAAATTTCTTCAGTTCAAAGAAATATTTTCTTTGTATCTAAAAAACGTAATGATAAAGGCAAAGAAATATTTATTTGATGCTATGAAATATTTTATTAATTTAAAAAAATAATTGTTTGATATAAAGAGTCATTATTTTAATTTGAATAAGTAGAGAGTAAATTCAAAACAGATAATTATTACACGCAAAGTAATGTCACTTTGAGTAAATAAAAGTTTTTTTTGAAACGAAGATATGGCTCGATGTCTGAAATAGGCATACTGTTAATGAGAAAAAATATTTCTTTGAAATAAAGAAATAATTTTCTATATGAATAAATATATTTTTGGTTCTAAGATGGAATGTATTGTTTTAGATATAATAAGTAATAAAGTTTACTAAATATTGGCTGATTCAAAGAATGATTGCATTGCCTCTAGGAAATTGATGCTTTGGTTTAAAGATTTAACAACTAATATAAAAAACACGTATGTTCAGATTAAAGAAATATTTATT
>UCOK01016109.1:0-13434 GCA_900474325.1 Synergus umbraculus
GTTACTGCCCCTGTAGATACAACTGCTGCGTTTAACGTGGGATAGCTGTTGCTCTCTGTATAAGTGCAGCAACTGTCCATTTGCGGGGCAGTTACTGCACCTTGAGGGATAGCAGTTGCGTTTTTCGAAGGAGCGCAACACTCTCTATGCCAAAAGACAGTAACTACTCCACAAAAAGTACAGTTGCTAACCTAAAATAGCGCAACAGTCGTCCTTTATTGTGGTGCAGCAGCAGCACTAAAGGTAGTGCAGCAACTGTACCAAATTTTTTTCCGTGTGCCTTATCGTCTCCACCGCGGAGTTAAGTGTCCTTATTAGAGTGTTCTTGGTAAGAATACAAGCACAGACCGTATAAATTCGCCACAGTTTATTTTTATAGGTTTTGCCTCTTTGATGCATATTCACACTTAAAGGAAAAGATTAAAGTTCCGAAAACTAACAAGTATCTTTTTCATAGCAACCAACTAAAAAACATTGGTCGACGAGATAATTACCTAAATTAAAATGCATTCGTTTTTCGAATTCTGTAGAATCTTCCAAAATTCTTAGAATTCTGTAGAATTCGCTCGAGTTCTGTGGAAATTCCTTTTTCTGTAACTTTTCTGAATTACCTTCAATGTTTTTGAACACATTGGATTATTTGCAATTTCAAAACTTTTAATTACTGTAAATTCGAATGAATTTACAGTAATTCTGATACAGTCAATGCAGTTTTCCTAATTTGGCAGGTAGAGAGGGAAATCAACACCTCCAAAAATTATAACGAGTTTCTGAAACATAATGAACATTTTCTACACTTTTTTTATGCGCGTTGCTACTTTGGTATCACGTGATATTCCCCCTCTGTGCTATATATGTTGAATATACCAAATATAATCTCAAAATGCATGAAAAGAGGGAATATTACGTTACTCGAAAACATCAACGCGCATGAGAATAATTTTTGAAAACGATTATTACGTTTCATAAACCGTTATAATTTTTGGAAGTACATAGTCCTACCCCCACTTACAGAGATACTACTCCTTATTATTACTTCGTACAGTGAATAAACACCAGATATTCTGGACTTGTTTACGACCATGTCACGAAATGAAGTTTGTGACTTATTTCAAGCTTGATATACTGAACTTTGAAGATTTACTTCACTGACTCAATAAATAAATAGTAACTAGAGGGAAGGCATACATGAAGCGAACTGTATCAATGAAGTTAGATGGTAGATACATATTGCTTAGCATTTTAAACTGCGCGCGAATAGCAACCAATTAGATGCCCGAGCGTAACGTATGCGGATTAGTATGCAAGTGAGATTTGAGAAAGATGATGGTTAGATTTTAGAGAGAAATTTGGTTAGATTGGGGAAATTATTAGATTTCGGAAGGTTAGTTTTGGGAGAGTTGATTGAATACCATATACTTAACGCCGCAATCAAGGAAAAATTAAACGATTGAATAATTTTTTAAATCATTGATCAATTAAACAAACCTGTGTAATGAAAAATTATAATTTAACACAAATTCCGATTTCAAGAATGTAAAAGAAATTTCCTATTATTTAAGAATACGGATTCGCGAAAGCCTCAGATCGATTTTAATTTTCTAATCGGCTTCTTGCTCCTCGAAAGAAACCAAAAGTTATTAAATAATAAACTTGCATTTATGATACTCGCCTACATTAAATGCGCCTTATTCGAAATGATACAACGTGAAAGCCGTAAATCTTTCGTAAATGCACGTTTACATAAAAAATACAATTTTAACGAGTAAAATTCCACATATCATTTAACAGCGCATGCATCATCGTATTTTAAAATTTATGGTGAATATTTACCGAATTAAAATGGTATTTTGAACGTTCGTTGATTTTCCTCGGCATACTCCTAATTCTGAGTGGTTTAGAAAATTCTAAGAAAATAGGTGCGTAAGGATCGTGCAATTTTAAATTACGAATTTTTATAATAAACATTTGAGTTTCGTGTTAAAACAAATGTCTTTTTCATCGATTTTCAGTCTTGGAATAAAGGTGGCTTTTGTGCCCCACTTGGTAGGGCGAAAAAGCCATTTTGAATTTTTTTTCTCAAGACTGTAATTCCAATACTAAGCTTTGTAGACAAATAGTTTCTAGATGAAAGTTTGAGCCATAAACGTAAAGTTTACAACTGTACCTCGTTTATCTATTAATGTTTTCATTTCCGCGTTTTACAGGGCTCAATAGTAAAAAGTGTCAATTTCATCCCACTCTTATACTTTACCTATATTAACATTTGCAAAGCACTAAGAGATTTAAAAAAATGTTATATTGATCACAAACCGTGTTTAAACACTTGCTTATAAATATAATTTCATATTTAAATAAATGAATTTTTCACTAAAGCTGTTTTTTAATCTTCTATACAGATAGGATAATATATATTAATTGAAAAAAAAATTTCTGTCAACCGGAAAGTGGCTTAGTTATTAAAAGGTAAACAAAGTATATATTTGCAACGTGATACATTATTATAGTGGCTCTCTTGTTTCCCCACCAAACTTGAATTATGCGGGCAGGTACACATTGCATAATCGATGTAAAATTATGCCTCTGAAAAAATAATTTTTCAGCTTACAATATTTATCAGAATTGCAAATTTTTTGGACGAATATGTAGACAAGTGCCGGACAAGTATGAACGATAACTAATCGGCATAGTGCATCTTAGACATTAATATTCGAAGTATGAGTTCAGTTTTGTTTGTTTGTTTCTATTTTAATCCAATCATTCTGAAGGAATAAGCATGACAGTGTCTCCAGATCGTGGGATTTCTCGGCCTCCACTCTACGACTCACGAGCTCATGCTTTCTCTCTCTAGCAACAGTCACGAACCTATTGATAGAGAAAGATAGCATGAGCTCGTGGGTCGTAGAGTGGGGGCCGAAAAATCCCACGATCTGGAGACACTGATTAGCATGAAGACCTATCAACATTCCAATCTTGGCTTGGCGCGGTACTCAGCAGCACGCTGTGGTCAGCTAGCAGAGACAATAGTGTACTAAGTGCCGGATAAGTATGAACAACAAACAATCGGCTGTTACGTGGGACGTAACTAGACACCCTTCCCCACTTCCAAGGTGTGATGTGAGCTTGGCACGTTACAAACAAATCGCCTTTCCTCTCCAAAAAACTGATCGACGACTGACTTGAAGCTGGGACTAGAATACGGTCGGCGAGAACCGCTCTAGTACCCAGACTCCGTGGCGCAGTGGTAGCGTATCGGGCTTGCAAGCCGGCGGTCGAGGGTTCGAGTCCCGACGGCCTGAGTCTGTTTTTACTGACTTGAAGACTTTTCGGCTCCTTTCGCGACAGTCTCCCCCTACCCCAGACCAACTAGAGTAACAACTTTGTTACACGGCATAGTGTATCTTAGTCGCTGAGCGACAGTCTGACACACAGAGTAGTATAAGGAGACCCAACTCCAATTTAAGAACTGCTAGCAGTTTCCCGAACTTCTTTCCCTACATTTGCCTTCTACAGATTGTAGCGCCTTGTACGGGAAAACTTTAAAGGGTGTGTGTATTTAAAGATGTATCCACACGCCGACTCTAACTCTTGTCCCGCGCGTAAATTTTTTCCGTGCGTAAAATTCGTGTCGCGTCCCCACCAACTTACTCAAGTCGTGTCGCGCTAAATTAAATTTTTAAAGTTTTGTAATTGATTGAGAATGCGGTAAATGGGTACAACCTGGTGGGAACGCGAAACAACTTGGGTAAGTTGGTGGGGACGTGACACCAATTTTACGCGCGGAAAAATTTACGCGCCGAAAAAATGTACACGTGGAACAAGAGGTAGAGTCGGCATGTGGATTCACCTTAAGGGGTTGTGTATAAATTATGTTGAGGATTTTTCCGCATATTTAACCCCCCCCCTGCGTTGACAAGTGTAAACTAACGATGTACCCCCCCCCATTGAAAGTAATGTGAACTATTTTTTTTTAATATATTTTTAAAATGAAATTATTCTTCAATAAATTGGATTTCATTTGCAATCCAATCGCCTACGTTTGCAATAATAGTCATCGTCATTTAATTGAAGAATTTTCATAAAAAATATTAATTTCATTAATCAAAACAATTAAATTATTTTAAAAAGTAAATACGTTATACGTTACTGTATTTAAACACCCCCCCTACCCTCTAGCGTTACTATCCATAGGTTTGGACTGCACTCCTCCCCCCCCTCCAAAAAGGCTCAACATAATTTATGCACAGCCCCTAACTAGTGCTCTCAGACGGGGCAGCCTGCGAGTGCAGCACGCATTAGCTTCCTGCTGGAGAAATTCTGTAATTGGCTGTAATCTGGAGCGCGATTCAAAATTGAATTACATTAATTCGATATTGAATGGCGCAAATAAAATTTTGACTAACTGGAGAATTTCTCCAACAGTAAGCCAACACAATGCGCACGCAGGCGACCCCATTTAAGAGCACTACTTTTAATCCTTTTTACAAAAATCGTTGACATCAAGCTATTCAAAGTTGAAATTGCGACGTTACAAGATCTACGAGCCTGCCGCTGGCATACCAGTGGTGACTATCACACATGCTACTAATTCTAAGCCAGTAGCGCTCTGAAATTTTCACTATGTGGACCCGTCAAATTTGTTCAATATTGCATTGATCAACGGCGCCCCACGGGACTCTATTATTTATACGATGATGCATTTTAATTCAACCTTAATTATAATAGACATAGTCCCAAATCTTAGTTAAATAAAACGCAAGCGCTATTGTTCCATTTTAAATATGGCTCAGTCACATTGACACATTAATAATTCCCCTTACCCTGACCCCTCTCTGTGTTTGCGTTAGTTAGGGATGGGTGGAGATAATTTTGGATTTATTGTATAAAAAATTTCACCAATGGAATTTAAGGGTGTTGGAGCACCGCAGAAAGGCATTCCGAAGATATATAGTTTTTAGGCCACAAAAATACACGGTTTTAAGTGTCGCTTGACAGGAAATGTTTCGGCTAACTTCACCTAATGTAGTTTTATTTTGCGAATCGCTTGATGTGAAAATATCATTTTCATAAAAATTTTGTCTTTTTAACTTATACATCATTTTTGTTTAAATAAGTATATAGTGCTTTACATTATTCTGAAAACTCAATATTAAAACCACATTAATCTAATTTAAAACAGATAGAAGCTTCTGGAAACGAAAGTATAAAAAGTTACTACATTTTCATAGAGTATTCCACTGCATATAAACTCCAGCGTGGAACTTCTCGAGTTCGTATTTGAAACTCGCAACACACTTTTTGCTGATGTACTGGTCCATAATCAAGTATTTGTGCAACTTTCACGAAAGGAAATTGATGTATAGATGAGAGTCACTTAAAATGCGACATTGAAGAGCTCACGAGTTTACTCTGCGTTCCTGCTGCTTACTTTAATCGTCACCTCATTCGCTATGCAGATGAAGTTATTTAATTAATTAATTACTTAAATTAATTTAGTTTTTAAACACTTCATTTATTTAAAAGATAGCATTAACATTTAATAATAGTATCAGTCAGTAAGGATCTAGCGTGTACCAAATTTAAAGACGTTTTTATAACGAAAATTTTTCCTGTTGAGAAAATATTCTTATAAAGTATATGAAATATTGTTTAGGTGACAAGAACTACTGCTTAGGTAATTTAAAACTTCTCACGTATTTTAAATTAAAATTTAAGCACTTGTATAATGCAGAAAAATAATTTTACAATTATTTCAATAAGATTATCAGATTGCATACAAAAACCTTTTAAATGAGTCCAAGAAATTAAAAAAAAATGTTAATTATTTCGAAAGTTATTGATATTTTTATAAAAAATTAAAATTTAACGTTTTTTTGCAATACCTTCTTAAAAAAGTGACGAAGTGATTTCGTCCTAGGCTTATTTGAAGCACCATTTTGATAAATTTTAACTTATATAAATTAAAAAATGTAATTTTGGATGTGAATAAAGAGAGAACTTCGAAACACTGGTGAACTCACAAGTCAGACCGGTAGCGTAATTTGTTATCTAATTTGTTTTAACAATAAACAGTTGTGATCTAAACGTAAAATGTAACAGCATAATAATAGATTCCACTAAAAAACGAAACGTATCTCCTAAAAAACGCACAAATAATACATTTGTTCATTAAATTTTTTAAAATAATACGCGATTGTTCTTGCAATGCTAACTGTAACAGCAAAAGATATTTGTACCTGATTCTGCTGAAAAAGCAGTTATCTATTTAATCAATTAATTGTATCTATTTAAAAATGTCTTAGCTTAATATTTGTTCATTAAATTGTTATAAAAAATTCGGAATTGATGTCTAAAATCTTCCAATTTTACATTAACATTATTATTACCTCTGCCTCAAAAAATATTCATCTAGTGCATTTAAATATGAAAAATAAAGAAGATATAACTTTTGTTCATTAATTTTTTTATGCCAATTAAGATTTATTTTAATAAGTTAATATAAATGGAAATAATTTTTGATGAGTTTTTGTCTCAAAGTAGATTTTAATTTTAATTTTTCATGTCAGTCTTGAAGTAAATTTTTTTTTTATTTAATACAGTGATTCCAACGCGTGAACAAATGGGCAGAAACCTGTCAACTCATCAGTCCTCTTTCTTATCACCTTTTATGGGTTGGGTCTTTCTTCCTTCCTTGAAGGGGAAAGAACAGGAAGAAAGGAGAAACTCCAGAAATTCGCGTTGGAAATCACTGATTTAATAAATAAAATATTTAATATATAATATAAAAATAATGAAAAAAAAATATTGAGTACACTTTTTAACAATTTCCTCCGTTGCAGCAATGCGGAATTTAATACACTTTAATTTAAAAAAAACGTCCAAAAAGTGGATGAGTAGTTTAAGTTGAAAATTGATTTGTCAACAAGCACTTTTTTGCCCCTCTGTATGTCATTGCATATTCATTAATTGAGTGAATATGTAACATAAATTTAATAAACAGACATAATGCTAATATGTGTGCGATAATATCCTAGACATTAAATCAATGATCATTGATTTAATGCCAGGATACATACATACATTATAATGTATGCATTGAGTGGGTTCTATAAGCATTTACTATTCTGGACAAATATTTCGGTATTCAAAAAATTCGAACGTCTATATATACTCGGCGTCAAGTTTCCAATATGTATTCTCTCGGGGCTTGAGGTTTGCTATGTACACGTATACGGGTTAAATATTTGCATGCGAAACCGAACGACGCTCGTTGTGCTATCGCATAAAGCTAAGCTAGGTGGTAGGTGTTCAGGCGCTTACACGCCTGCCAGTAAAGAGTTTTAAAAGGGAGCTCGATCACATTAAACGTGGCAAGCGTCCAATAAGAGCCAATCGATAGGCAGCTCTAACAAGACAGAGTTTAGAGAGTAAGTTAATACTGTATCATCTTGTAGCTACTTGCATTTCATGTGTAAATCTTGACTCTTGTCGAATATAACAACATCCTGAAGACAACATTACATAGATATGTCGAGTCATTATTACTCTGCTGAGCTAACATTTTAAGTCATGTCCTTCGGTTGCCGTCGTATTTTCAGAATTTGTTTACCTACTTGATGGTAGTTCAGCCCTCCATTTATAGACTTTTTTTACCATCCCCTTTCAAACTAGAGGGGGTGGAATTTTCTCCCCTAACATCGGTAGCTATACATTCAAAGGGCTATAACTTCATTTCTAAAAATGCGATTTGAATTTTTGATGAGTGCTTCCGAAAGAATTTTTTAAGCCCTTTCATATTCTACTAAGATGGTACGCGCGCCAGTCCCCATTTTATATTATTTTCTTATTTGTTTTCTCTTATTTTAAATATACTTAAATTAAATTTTAAATATAGATTAATTTTAAGTAAATTTTACATTGAATCAATAATTTTATAAATAATAATTATTTATTTATTTTAATTTTTTATCTTTCGATATTATAAAAAGATCTCGCCGACGCCGCTGTGTCAAGAATCCAGCCCATGTGACAAACCCCCTTCTTTACTCCGACGTGATATTCGTCCTTCTTGTCTTCCACGTGATGTATGCCTTTCTTGGCCCCCCAGAGAAATTCGCCCTCATTGAGTTGGAATGATCTAAACGCCCGGGAAGTGAACCTCCATCAGTCGTTTCAGGTATTCCTCTTTATTCTCAGCAAACTCACCCATTTCAAGTCTAATTGGCCTAGGCAAGCCACTGGATTTTTAGTAAGGATCCTATGGAGGAGAGCTGTCTTGGACATGTTGTTCATTTCCATAGAACTCCTACCACCCCTCCCGCTTGTATTTGTTAATCATGTTTTTATATTCCTTCCGGGCCTCTGTGTATCGGTCCCAGTCGGAAACCAATTTGCTTTTATATGCCCTATTTTACAGTTTCCTAGCCGTTGTTCGAAGGGCCTTCAGATGCTTATTCCACCATTGGGCGCTCCAATGGCGTACGGAAAATTCCTCAAGTCTTCCTCAGAGTTCCTCACTGAAAGTATTTCACTTTGTATTTCTAGCGTTCCTCTTCATCTGTACCTCCGGCTTCCTGAGGAACAGCTTAGAGACCAGTTGCTTGTAGTCTGAGAGCGATTTCTTTGTATACTTTCCAGCCTCTCACCTTATGAACTAGTCTTCCAGAACATAGCGACACATCAAGTACCGCCTTCCTGCTTTTGGTCTGAAAGGTTACCTGAAATGTTACCTTGGTTTAAGATCTCTAGATTTGTGCCCGCTAAGAATTCCAGAAGGTTCCTGCCTCTATGGGGCCTTCCATAAACCACGTGACCCAATTTTAACCACTTTTTGACCCCTCCCTCCCTCCATGTTGTCTACCATAGAATTTTCGTCGACCCCCCCCCCTGCCCTAGAGAACCACGTGGTTTAACAAAATTTTTTTTAAACGTAAATAAAACGAAAAATTATGAGGTTTATTTCATTTTTACTTTTTTTAAGAAAAATCTGAGTCAAAAAATGATGGTTCTAGCTACCTCCTTAAATTAGTGATGATTGGAAATACAATTTGGTTCCCAGTATTCTCATTAAGATCGAGTTACGAGTCAAGTTCGGAAACGAGTGGATCTATTTCAACGTCTTCTTCATTCACCCACTCTATTACTGGTTCGATCAAGTCTAACTCGCACAGTAATTCGCTATCTCTCTTTGAAATTACCCTATTAGTTTTTATTTTATAAGTGTTGCTGACCATATTATTTAATGATCGTAAAAGTGTGAAATAACTGCAGTATAAAAAATATCTTTTTAGTGGGTGATAATTACGACTTTAATTAGATCTATACAACTTAGATACCTGCTATCTGATCCTGTACTGAGGGACAGTAAAAATCGTAGGGCACAGATATACCCGTTTCTGTATCAGGTTTTAGCCCAACATCTAGCCTGAGGGTAAGATCGGGAAAATTGTCCTTTTTCTGAGTTTCTTCTGGGGTCGGAATCATAAGCAGACCATTTGTTCGGTTCTTACGTATCGAATTTTTAGGATTTCGTGTGCTATTTCAATATTTCAAAAAGGCACGACGTGGCTCGGACTCGGAACCCCCCTCCCCCCCATGTGGCTCAACATAGCAGTTCGCCGGACCCCCCCCCTAATGAAGCCACGTGGTTTATGGAAGGCCTCTACAGTTGGAGTTCGTGCTGATCCCACCACATGGTGTGCGTCTGCATCGAATCTTAAGAGTAACGGGATGTTCATATGATGACAGTACCAAACGAACACTTTCACTTCAGGTGATAGGGTTCCAGTTACAGGATCGCCTGGGAAGTTGGCTGAAACTATAGGAAGTAGCTTAGCTATAGAAGGTAGCTAGGCTAGCTCCAGCCTTTTTTCCGTTCTAACGCTGAGACTCATCTTAATAACTACAGGATCTCTTGAGCACAATTTTGGCACCAGCAGTGCATCCATGCCTTTGAAGGCAATGCATGTTCTTGTTGCACTTTCGAGCGGGCCCTTAAATAAAATTTCACATCCCCATAATCCTCTAATCTTATCCATGGTTCTTTGATTATGGATACCTCTGGACTCATCGTAGCCATGCGCCTGGTTAAAACCGCCGAGGAGCCTTTGCTACGATGAAAATTGATCTGCGTGCGTGAAATCTCTGACCCAGCCATTGATGAAACTAGGCCGGAACATTCCCCGTCGCTTCAGAACCCCTTTCGGGGTCCTGCTGAGTCAGCCTCACGCTGACCCTTCTCATTCTCAGATACGGCCTATAACTTACGGCGCTTAAAGCCCTAAAAATCCCGTCTGGAATCCCTAAAATGAAGGCCCAGTCTGCCCTTGCAACTCGGGCCACCTTCCCGTTATTCCCCTCCTAGACCTTCTTCCATGTACCGTTCTTCAAGGTCAGATTTTGGAACTCTAGGCGCCCCAGCACAACTATCAGGGTAGTGTGTCAACCTTTTTCGAGATTTCCACCCTCTGCCTGTTTAATTTCGCAGGAGTGAGACTCATTAACTTGAGGAAACTAAAGCTTTTATGGTAATTACTGCATGCTTTTAAACGCTTGAACCAAGTTTTGTTCAAAATGTGGAAATTTAGAGATATTAACTTTTGATAAGTGGAATTTCGGTATCTGCTTTCCGAGCAAAAAAATACACAATATGTTACAAATGCTACATGAAGCATGATGTTAGTCAAGTTCTGTTGAAACCTATTTTAAAAGTTTTATAAATTTTACAATATGATTAAAGAATGTTTTCTGTGATGGGTTGTGAAATACTAATTTTTAATAAAATTGTGAAGTTCCATGCAATAACCAGATATAAAATTGTAATTCATTTTGTTGACCCATGGGAGCTTATAAAATTAAAAATTTTAATTTTTGAAACTTTCATTTATTTAGATCTAAAATTCAATTGCGCATCTTTTTTTCCATTTTATATATATATATATATATATATATATATACTTTTTATGTATATTGATAAATATCTAATGGGCCCACAACAATGTACAGTATAAAATTATATTCGTTTTTCTAAATATTATCATTTCCTCCTTAAATATGTGTAAATTTTCTCAAAAAGAAAACAAATAAAAGGATATGAAGGTCATCTTTTTTTCTATAATTTTTCTTACTTGATATTGTATTCTTTTCTTCATTTTGAATGAGTGTAATTTACATACGTGTTTGTTAAAATTGTTTCAATTTTTGTTTATTATAGTCTTAACTTTTTAAAATTTTACGCCATTTCTTATTATAATTTAGATTTTGGATATTAATGAAGAATTTTAGTTAAATTTTATTTGAATAAGTAATACTTATTTATTGCCTTTTTCTTTCTTTATTATACTATTTAAATTGTTGTGGCAAACTTATTTTAATTTTAGGGAGAAAGGAAAGGAAGATATAAAAATGTTTACAGTTTTTATACTAATCGTATTCTTATCCACGCCATATCTAATATATGCTACCGTCACCCCAATTCTGTCAAGTTAGGGCTTTTATCCAGCTCTTTTTAGGAATCTAATCATAAAATGCAAACATCTATGATTGTCTTAAACATATCTTCCTGGGGGTTTTTTTGGAAGTTAAATGTATTTGACTGAGTGAGTATCGCATCAAAAAACAAAAAAAGCTTCAATACAAACTTCATATACATATATGCTTTAGAGAACCACCGATTGTGTACCCTTCGATTTGTTATTATCTCTGATTTGTAACCACAAATTAACTCTAATTGAGCACTTAATGACGTCGGTCCTGTTGCCCGCGCAGCGCTAGGAGTGCCATTAAACAATTTCAATTTGCTTCTTCTCACGCGTTCGCAATTATTACCGTCGATTTACACTCGAGTCTCTCAAATCTCAACTTCCCAAATCTCAAGTTCTCCCAAAAGTCAAGTCAAGTTTCTCCCAAATGTCAAGTTCGTTCATCTCTGGTTTTTCTCAAATTTCACTTGATAACTACTGCGCACGCTTTGCGTTCGGCATCTGATTGGTTACATGTGCAATTGATGTGACTATAGAGAATCAAGAATTTCTTGATATTTGGGAGAACTTCTGGCAAAAATTTGAAATTTGGGAGACTCGAGTGTATTGAAATATAAGTAGGTGGCGATCATTTATTACTAACAGTTCTGTTTTTTACAGTTTATTTATACTTAATATTCATTGCGAATCAGCGCATTTCTGTTAATCAACTTTTCTGATGTTGACAGGCATTTTACCTAACCTTACAACATAACCTCACAGTATTTCATGGTTTCAGCTCGAAGAGATCACTGCAATAGTAAATCTAGATTAATAACTAACTGGTCATTTTTTTCGATGATATTTTACTATCTTTCGGTAACTAAGCTGTTTTTCTTTTGCGTCATCAGCAAAAATTGGACAACTAAAACGTGGTACATTTTTAAGATCAAAATTTTCGGAACGAAAACGAGCAAACCATATATATTTTTTCTCTGGGATTCTTATTTCTACTCCCATAACCATGCTGAAAGTAAACTGATTTAAAAAAATAGGCAATAGCTCTATCAAATTAAAATTTTAGAGACTGACATTTCAGTTAGGATGAATTATATAAATTATTAATATTGAATACAATTCAACATGCTGACTAATTAATAGATTACGTAATGTGCTATTATAACAGTTACGCCTCAAATTAAAAGACATGTCAAAATTAAATGTGAGCTCGAAAATCGAATTAGTTAGGAGATCGAAAATGAACTACATCAATTTTACAGAGATTACGAGTGACGAACGTACCTTAAACGAGCTTATGTAGGATTACGTAAAAGGCACAATGCCAACTATAGTCTTAGCCGATTGGCTATTGTCAGTCTATCGCTCAGCGACTAATGGAGCATTCACACCTCAGCCTGCCCGACCGGTGGAGGCAGAAAGTCATGAGAGTAAAAGAGATAGAGAGTTCTTTTTGTCGGTAGGTATAGATTGGTCCATAGTTTCAGTTGGTCATAATCTCAATTGGTCACAAAATCACTAAATTCGAAAACTCCAGTGTAGTTGGAAACTAGATGGCAATGCGCATTAGAAAAAATCTTAACGAAACTAACCAATTAAAACGCTGCCATTTTCGCCAACCTAACTCCCTTCTAGTCTTTACTTTAACAGTGTTTTTAAAATTTAGTATTAGGTGTACAACTTTGCTTCCGCCATTTTTCGATAGATGACTGCAGCGGTAAGTGCCGGTTGAAATAGGCAGGTCAAAAATTTCGTACAGTAAGCTTGGACATCTGTCAACATAACCACATCACCACATTAGTGAATTTGTGTTTGCATCAGAAGTGTATTCTCGATCGAAGATGTCAGTTTTCGAGCCAAATTCTCGTCATTTGCGGGAAGTGTTGATTTTCTGCTTTCATTTAAAGAAAACTGCGGCTGAGGCTCATCGAATGCTCTCAAGTGCTTACGGTGACGC
>UCOK01016115.1:0-10031 GCA_900474325.1 Synergus umbraculus
CAATAAAATAATAACAAAAAATATATATAATACTGTCAATAGTTTAAGATAAAGGTACTTCATAAGATAGGATCTTTATACATTATTAGGGCTTTAAATTAAATAATAAAACATAATTAAAGAAATAGGGATCATTATAATGAGGGAATTCACATAATTTGGGACCAATTAAGTTGACATCACATAAATATAGTTTTAGGGTTTAGTGTCATTAATTAAGGATCATTAAAAACAAGTTCTAAATTATTATATAAGGGATATTTCGCATTTTATATAATTTTGGGGTCTTTAGGGACATTAAAGGGGACATTCCATGGCTTCAGCACTCCGGATTTATAGTTATAAATTAAAGGGAAAACATAATTATAATATTGGGGCAATAAATCACTGAATATAAAATATCGATTCAGCCAAGGAGTTAGAAACAATTAAAATAATTATAATAAGATAACTTGGCTGGATCGTAAAAGATAAAAACTCAAACCTTTAAATCGAAGAATACAGCAACTCGAGGTATCAGAACACTACACAGAATTACGATGCGAGATTACAATACGGCCGACACTTTCAATTCACAAAATTGGAATGAACGAGAGAAGAGAAACGAGTGTCGATCTAAGCGTCGTTTACCGGGAGAATTAATCAAAAATGGGGGAAATCTGACTGCGCGTGAACCGTAAAGTGGTATCTAATAAGGGTAAGAGGTAGAGATCGCCCTTGATGATCGTTGCCCATTGGTCTGCCCTGTTGTCTTTCCTTCTCTTCAAAAGTCTTCTTCTTTCCTCGCAGAGTCAAATCGTTTTCGCAGAGGAGAAATTCTCTCCTCTCTGTACTCAAGAGAGGGGATCAATCGTGGCGTACGAAACAAAACTTGTACGAGGGTAGTTGAAGCGCTGAATCCTCATTGGAGAACGGAAGTCCTTGTTTCGAACCGCAGATGTAGGGTGGACTCCGAATTGCTTCAACATAAAACAAAAAGGCACATACGGCCAGAAAAATGCTCTTTTTCCTTTTCAGAGCCATACAAATTTAATATAAGATAAACCTACCGGCCTATTAACGATAAGGGTAGTAATTTTTGGTCCTTCCTCACTGGAACAAGCCTAAGGTCTTGGAAGATCAACCAAAAAGTCAACGAGATATTTGGAGACAGCGGAAACCATAAGAGAAGTCTATTGAAGGTCACCAGACAGAAGAAGCCTCGCCAGAATGGAGGTGACGACAGATCCTAATCGATGACGCAATGGAAGTGGATGCTACGAATCTCTACTCTTAATTCTTATAGATTAAGAGGCTCACAGTAGTTTACATAAAAGGGGGTATAAAAAAATACATATAAATAAAATTATCCTTAAGTCTAATTAATAACAAGAGACGAGGAGTGCCGAATTTATTAAAAGTGTCGGCCTTTATTAAAAAATATTTATTAGGAGGATTTATTTTAATTTTGTGATGTGTAGAAAATCTACCACATCACATAATATACCATATCCCATGCATGTTCCTGCAGAGGAGCTTGTACTTTCAAACCAATTAAACTGAGAATTTCCTGTGTAGGATCCTTTGCAGTTTCCTTTACGATTTTTATTCACAAAGTTTCCTGTATGGGATCCTTTTCAGGATCCTGTGAAATTTACTAAATAAAAATAACTCCAGGTATATAGGTTCCTGAGACAAGAACCTCTGAAGGTTCCGGCACAGTTTCGTTGGTTTGAAAGCACATGGTCCTCTGCAGGATCCTTTGTATTTATATTTAGTTAATTTCACAGGATTCTATATAGGAAACTGAGAATAAAACATTCGTAAAGGAAACTGCAAAGGATCCTTCATAGGTCTTCGTACAGGAACCCATGCAGGGTCTTTTGTGCAGAATAAGGGTTGATTGAGGATCCTGCAAAGGTTCCTACATAGAAAACTGTAGGAATAACTAACAGAACGAAACTGTGCAGAAACTTTTAGAGGTTCTTATACAGGAACCTATATATACCAGGAGTTATTTCTATTTAGTAAATTTCACAGGATCCTGAAAAAGGATCTCATACAGGAAACTTTGTGAATAAAAATCATAAAGAAAACTGCAAAGGATCCTACACAGGAAATTCTAAGTTTAATTGTTTTGAAAGTACATGTTCCTCTGCAGGAACATGCATGGGATCCTTTACAGTTTTCCATATGGTATATTTCAGTCAGTCTTATAGGAATCTTGTTAGAATCCTCTACAGGAACCTGTACAGGATCACTGTCTCCAGGTTCCTTACAGGAGTCATACATCAGAACTGTCATCGGAGCCCTCATAAGAAAATATACAGGAACCTATTCAGGAATTTTCAACCGGGATTATTGTTCTTATTGTCAATTTCTTGAAAAATAACTCCAAGTCTATACATGTATATACTTTTATAATGTATATACACAATAAATCTTTCCAGTCGGCAAATCCCACTTATTCAGCCGGCATTTATGACAATCTCACCCCCCCCCCTAGCTCAACACGCTCGCTACGCCCCTGATTTGGTCCTAAATATTGACATTTATAAAAAACAATTTAAGACCAGATAAACATACCGTAGCATATTTTCTGTAATTTAAGAAATTTTCAATTTTGATTTCAGTGTCTAAAGGAAAAACACGCGCGTTAAAGCGCGCGCCTAATCTCGTAAAAGTAAAAAATTTTTTTTATTAATGTCAATATTTAGGACCAGATATACGTACCTTAATGCTTTAGCATCAATTTTAGAAATTTTCAATTTGATATGACAATGAATGTAGATGTATCGTTGCAGAGAAAAAAATGCCGGTAAAGTAATGATCGGGTAAGTCTTACATGGCCTTAAACACACATGAAATTTTTTTAAACCTGAGGTAACGCCGGGTAAATTTCTGCTAGTTACATAAACATATTTTCGCTTTTAAGTGAAAGGATCTTTACTTTTTAAACTTTTTGAGCAATGTGAAAAATAGAAAATCTAATCACAAAATTTAATAGTTTCGTTTTACAGAAAAAGTATTAAAGTTTAAAGATTTAAAACATTTTTGCGCTCTATAATGCGCATAATTCTATTTTGAAAATGAGTAACTCTACAGAGCGAAAAAATATACACGTACAATATTTAAAATGAAGAGATCTAAACTTGCATCCAACACCCTTAAAAATTAAATCTTGGAAATGTCAGGTAAAACATTAATTCAGTCAATGACACATCAATTACAAAACATCATCTTTTTATTTCTCTACAATTTAAAAATGACTTGATAATTTTTGAATATAATATAGCGAATGATGTTTTCAATCACAATTATGTAAATCACTTAAACCTTTCAGAGCCAAGGCTTCTAAAATGCTTTAGAAACTAATTTACCAACAAAAAAAAAGGCAATTCTCTAGGAAATAAGAGGCCTTAAGTGTGTCGGGCTCAAAAATTTATCCTCAAAATTCAATTTCTCCATTTCACTCAACGAATATTAGAAATACATATTTTTTCCGCTCTAGAGCGGTAATCCTTTTTAAAATACAAGCTTGTCTCTAGAGTGAAAAAGTTTTTAATTAGTATCATTTGTGCGCAAAAAGAAGAATTAAAAATCTCACTTGAAAATTCAAGTGTTTCATTTTACGCCAAAAAGACGAAGTAGACAGTTTATCGCTCTGTACACATAATTCTATTTAAGGCCATGTAAAACTTACCCGATCCCTACCTTACCGACATTTTTTTCTCTGCAACGATACTTCTACATGTATTGAGATATCAAATTCAAAATTTCTAAAATTTAGGCTAAAGCATTAAGGTACGTTTATCTGGTCCTAAATACCGACATGTATAAAAGAAAATTGTTTCAAAATTTTTTTTTTATTTTTACAAAAATTTAAGACCAGATAAACATACCTTAGTATAGTTTATTTAATTTCAGAAATTTTCAATTTAAAACCCAATAAATGTAGATGTGACGCTGCAGAGAAAAAAATGTCGGTAAGGTAGGGATCGGGTAAGTCTAACATGGCCTTAAAAATTGAGTACATCTACTAAGGGAAAGTATATATACACTGTTCTCTCATGATAGTCACAGTATCGGTTGGTCCGCACTAACACGAGAAAATTGGCTGATAATGAGTTCGAGACGTCTCTTTCACTGTCCCACGGACCCATTGCCAACTATATATAGTAGCGGCCGTACTAACACGAGTGAGACTATCATGAGAGAATAGTGCAATTACAATATGTGTTAAATCAAATGAAGAAATCGAATTTTTAGGATAGTACATGGGTCCACAACGTTAAGTGAATGATTGAGAACTAAGCTATATCAATTAAAACATAATCTTAGATTTAGTGTGATGTAAAAAGTACTTTTAAATTGGTGTAAGATAAATACACATTCGTAGTTTTTAAAGTTTATACCAAAATATCGCAATATTGGCAATAACGAGTGTTCCCGATATTTTTCATCGAAATATATTGAATATAAATATCGTTACATCAATATTAAGTATCGATATCAATTATTGGACATCAAATATCGACAATAATGGCGTTGAAACCAAGTTCTAAAAAAAAAGGGGGGAGGGGGTCAAATTTTACACAAATCTAATACCTTCTCTCATGAGAATGAAAAAATATAGAATTTTAATATTTTTTGCGTAAAGTAAAAAAATGAAACTTTATTTTTACTTTTTGAATTCTTAATTTTACGCAAAAATTATAGAAATTAAAAAAACATTTTTTCGGTCTAAACGCATAACTCTACTTAAAATTTAAAAAATAAATATATCTACTCTACAGAACGAAAAATATCGAATTATTATACTTATTATGTAAAATGAACAGATTGAATTTTGAGATTAGAACTTGGACCCAACACCCTTAAAAGTGGTTCGCAATTACTTTGCGATTCAATCGTGATCTACAGTCAATTGTTTCCTTCAAATCAAGGAAGTAAACAACAATACAATTAATTTTAATCTAAATGATCATCATATGTATTATTAACTTACAAGAAATGGAAATGAGATAATAGCTTAGCCAATAAAATTATTAAATCGCGCTTTATTCGTGTGGGAAAATTTTCAAAATATATTGCATACAATATTTGATTTTACGTGCGAATATATACAGTTTTCTTTTAAAATAAAGCACGTAAAAGCGCATACCTTGCTAATGACAACGTTTACAACACAGAAATTTGAGCGATGTGCAAATTTGCGTATTTCAGAAAAGAGTAAACTTTATTTATTGTAACGTATTAATATTTCTGAGTTTCATTTCCGCAAACAGTTTTATTTTATCCCGATTATTTTCTTACTTAATCTTGTTTTTCTAAACACATAGTAATAGCCCAATTATTAAATACGTCGTTAATCATTTAATGTTTTAACTCTTTCTGGTATAACCGTTTTTTCGAAAATATGTACAATGTGTTGGGGAATATTTTAGCAGTTATGATGAATTATAACAAAAAAATGTATCCATGTTTAAAAAGGCTAATCGGCATAAACGATAAATTGCTGATTATCAACGTCAGCTACTTCCACCTGGACGAACTGCGGTTGTTGAAGTTGAATTTGCTGCACTTGTCTTCCCATAGCATTACGCGATCTGTAAAGAAAAATCCCATTAATAAAAAAAAATTATTTAATGAGAGATTGCAAAATATTCATATGGATTGCAAAAGATTTTAAGGCTATGTATTACTTATCCGATCCCTACCTTACCGACATTTTTTTCTCTGCAACTTTGCTTCTAAATTTATTAAGATATTAAATTGAAAACTTCTAAAATTAGAGAAAATATGCTAAGGTATGTTTGTCTGGTCTTAAATTGTTATAAAAATAAAAAAAATAAAAATTTTTAGTAAAAAATTTTTTTTTAAAAATGTCAATATTTAGGACCAGATAAACGTACCTTAATACTTTAACTTTAATTACAGAAATTTTCAATTTGATATCTCTATTTTAAAAGTAACGTTGCAGAGAAAAAAATTTCGGTAAGGTACGGTTCGGATAAGTAATAGGTGGCATTAAAGAAATATCAACGTTTTTAAGGAAGCGTTCACATATGTAGAGACCCCCACCTGTAATATTACGCCACGTTCTTTCGACCACCCTCCTTCTATTTTCACCATTTTTTAATAATAATTATTAAACACTTTTCGGAATCTTCTCAAATGTGGGAATCAAACGTTACATGAACATAATCAAAAATATAAAGCTGATTATTAAAACTCTTTTACTCTTCGCATTAGCCGGAACATCGAAGTCAGGGTCGTGCTCAGGGGCGGTGAGTGTTCAAACCATTTTAACCATCCAGTAGTTATTCTTACTACTTGGTTTAGTAAATCCAACCGCTAGCATTAGTCTGTCCATAATATACTATTCTACAGTGAGATCTACTAAACAGTTTTCTCCGTGTATCAATTGATAATTGGCAATGAAGAATTTCAATTGTTAAGAATAATTATATGAACAAATTTTTATCACTTTAGGCATATTTTTTTTGAAAATAGGCCTAAGATGTCAATTTTAATTTTTTTTTTTAACAATTAAAATATTTGATTGATAAAATGATTAAAATTTTTGCTCCCTAGAGGCAAAAACTAAATTTCTACCTCTAAAAATAGCCAAACTGTACATTTGTTTATTTTGTCGGATTCAGGAGAAAAAACTTTATTTATTTCATCATGAATGCCTTACATGGCCAATTGTTTATAAAATATGTTTATAAAATAACAAATTATTTATTGTCTTTCATGAATTTAGTTAAAAAGCGGTTTCTGACTATAAACGATTCATATTTAGTGCGAATCAATTGACGAATCACTGTCAATCTACATGCATCAATTTTCACTCACTTATTTGTTTATAACAAATTCAATAAATTTTTTAACAATTGCTAAGCTATTGGAAAACTTTACTAGATAGTTGCTTCATTGATTCTAGGTATTTGGAGGAGTCTCGATCCCCCCAAATCCTAAATCTGAAAAAAGAAATGTCATATAAATTGTAAATTGTATGGGGAAAAATCACTTTTTGTTGTTTGAAGAATAATTTTTCAGGGTTTAGGAAAATTTTATGGGAAAGAATAGAGACTTATCGAGGACTATCCAACAAAGAATTTCATGTATCACACATATAGATTTAACACCAAGAACACACCTCCACCGTGCCTTGAAAACTACCCTTAAGGGGTCAGTACCAAAGTTTTTACCTTTTTTTTTAAGGATTTTTATATCAAATTAAAATTTATATTACAGATCCTAACTTTTCACATATGATTATAGATATTATTTATTATTCATTTTTTTTTACTAATAAATCTGGCTGGTAAGGCTGCCGGAAATTACCCATTTTAAAAACTGGTGTGCATGATTCACAAAAAACTATTGGACCGATCGGGCTGAAATTTGGATATGTTATTCTACACATATGTCGCTATCGCATGAACCAAAATAATTGAAATTTGAAAAAAAAATAAATACAAAATGGCCGACTTAAAAATTGTTTACCTTTTTTTTAACCTACATTTTTTTAAACTAGCTGTCAAGTTGTATCAACTTTTGTACTCATTCAATGAGCACTTTGCTTCCTGTAAGCAAATATGATTTGCTTCCTCGTAGAAGAAGCACTAAGTATTCTTTACATGAGCATTAAATTTTGATTACTTGAGAAGTTATATTCAAAAAATTCATTTTCGAAAATTACAATAAAGCATAACTTTCTTATTTTTTTATAAAATGCATTAATCTTTTAGGTGAATCGATTCGTCTCGACATAAAGAATATTCAATTTCCTTACATCCTCAAAATTTTGATTATTTGAAAACATAGAACGAAAAATTAACTTTCAAAATTATAAATAAACATAACTTCCTTATTTTTTAATGAAATGCATTAATCATATGGGTCAATCGATTCGTATCGATGAAAGGAATCTTAATTTTCCCTACATCAGTTTGAAATTTTCAATATTTGAGAAGTTATATTGGAAAAATGAATTTAAGAAAATTATAAAGGTATATAAAACTTGTAAAATTAAATATTTTGTTAAACCCTTGTAAGAAATTCAACAAGGTATACAGTGGAATAACTATGCAAAATTTCATCAATTTATCTCTACGCGTTTTGAAGAAATTGCTGGATCGTGACACACACACACACACACACACACACGGACATTTTTTTCAGATCATCACATTAGATATATTGCCCTTGAAATATGTTCAAAAAAACCTTTTTTAAGAAACTGGATTTTATCACCACTACAAAGCTTCCTCTATGAGGAAGCAAAAATGGTTAAATATTAATCAACAGCCCCCTGGCACTTGCTATCCGGTCCAGGATAGAAAAATGTCATGAGAGTTGAAAAGCGCTGAGGGTGGCGCTGATTGTTCAGTGGGCCGATTAAGTCAAAGAATGCATGGGAAAAGACGTGAAAATTCAATTTTCTCATAATAAAAACTATTTTATCATATTTTATTTTACGAAATATTAATCAAGAAACTTTTAAATATTTTTTAAAGCAAAAGGTGCAGTGCTCGAGTTTTTGACGAAAATTCGCTTTGAATTTTATTATTAATTATTATTAATAAATTGAAATTGAAAAATTTGTTTTTAAACTACATAATAATAATACGAGAATTGAATATAAAATTACATATTCTCTATGGAATGATATAATTTTAATAATATTACAATATTAACGTAATATTTTTATTTAACAATGACAATAAATATTAATATCAATATTTAATGGGATAACAGAATTTGGATATGAAATTTCCGCATAAAATCAAAGCGAATTTTCGTCAAAAACTGGAGCACTACACCTTTTTCGGGAGTAAGTATTGCTTTAAAAAATATTTAAAAGTTTCTTGATTAACATTTCGTAAAATAAAATACGATAAAATAAATACGATTTTTATTATGAGAAAATTGAATTTTCACGTCTTTTCCCATGCATTTTTTTTACTTAATCGGCCCACTGAACAATCAGCGCCAGGGTGGCCACTACTCAACATTCAGGACATTTTCAACTCAGAGTGCCAGGGGGCTGTTAATCAATAATTATGATTTTGGTTCATGCCATAACGACATATGTGTAGAATAACATATCCAAATTTCAACCCGATCGGTCTAATAGTTTTTTCTGAATCATGCACGCCAGGTTGAAAAACGTTGTTTCGAGAAAAACGCGTTTTGTTCTTGATCTAAAATACAGGGTGATCCAGTTTAATCTATAAGTATCTTCTAAAATACTTTATTTACAAAAAAATGGTTTAGACAAAAATTGACCAGGATCGAGAGGTACGGTATGGCCGTCCTATGGTAGCAGAAAACGCAAAGCAGAAAGCAGAAAGTCATGAGAGTGAAAGAGACAAACAAATCTGTCTATCTCGGTCACTCTCATGAGTTTCGGTTTTACGCCGACGTTTTTTGCTGACATGGGACTGCACCTTTACTCTTAAAAATATTTTTGCTATCGCAAAAACCAAAAACCACCTTTCTGATTTCAAGCCTAATAATTTTTTATACTTGATCTGAAATACATGTCACGTTTTGGATTTCTAAACCTTTCCTTTTTTTTTTCTTCATAAAATACTTTCATCAATTTCTGATGTAGTTAAAAAACTTTGATAAGTATTATTTTTTAAATTTATAACTCATCTTTAGAAGTACCTACTGAATTTGAAAGATTTAATTTAGTTTAACAAAAAATATACTTACAAACTCAGCAGAGATAATACAATTACAAATTTTAGTTTTATAAAAGGATAATAAAAACTGATAAAAGCACCGCAACCTTTAAAATAATTAGTAAAAGCATATATAAATGAATTCTATTTTAAATTGAAACTAATTGTCATAGTGTTATCATATTTAATGATACGCGTCAATATATTACTGTAAAAAATTGTCAGTATATTTATCCTTTTATAAAACTAAAATTTGTAATTGTATTACCTCTGCTGAGTTTGTAAGTATATTTTTTGTTAAACTAAATTAAATCTTTCAAATTCAGTAGGTACTTCTAAAGTTGAGTTATA
>UCOK01016117.1:0-11031 GCA_900474325.1 Synergus umbraculus
ACAAAATGGCGGTTCTGCAGCATTTCCCCGCTGGTGCGTTTTTTTGGCTTCGGTCCACGGCCGGAAACCTAGCTCCCGCAATTTTCGATTTGGAACAAAAAACCAAAAATGCTTTTTTTGTACATTTGACACCCTTTTCCCACCTTCAATAGATTAAAAACTATCAAAATTCTGCGTAAAATGAGCCCAGAATTAACTCATTTTGGCAATTTTTAACGAAAAAAAAAAATATGATCATTTTGATAAGTTGATGCGATTCTATACAATTTTATTTTTAAAATAAGCCCAATAACATCGCAAATTTTTTTCTATTTCAAAAGTTTTTTAAAATTTAAGAAATCTTTTAAATTTGCAATTTCTCTTCTAATATCTTTTTTAAACATTGTTAAAATGAGTTCATTCTGCGCTCTTTTTACGCAGAATTTTGAGAATTCAACCTATTTAAGAGAAAAAAAGTTTTATCTGATACGTCACCGATACCATATTAATTCTATTTTCATTTTTCGCAACACGAAAATTTGTGATTTATATCTATACTACGATTTTTTATGTAAAATTTATCAAAATGAAGAATATACAAAAAATATCTTAAAACATTTAACGAATGTTTTTCCTTTCCTTCATAAAAACAGGCATTATACAGAAAACAATACCAAAATCAACTACGAATGCGTAAATAATTATTCTAACAATTATTTGTGTATTTGTAGTTGTTTTTATATTGTTTTCTATCATTTAGTTAATTTTTGAATTCAATTATCTGAAAACTATCTGGAGGTTATCTGGTGACGTCATTATTATCTTATCTTAGGGTTTGGAGTATACGCTAGATGGCACCTTACGGCGACACCTCTAAACCATTGAGTGTCCACTGCCTGTTTGTTACACTCGTTCTCGTTACAGCAGTTTCAGACGTGTGATAGTGAGTCGGCAGAAAGATAAAGGGGATAAAGGTATTTTTATCGAACTGAAAAAGTTAAAACATATTGATAGAAATTTAATAAGTCAATACAAAGTATACAGTTCCAACGTCGGAGAACTAAACGTAGCAATGTCTACAGAAAAGAAAGAGTTTCAAAGGCTACCTACAGACGTTTGCCCATATCATTATCAAATCTTTTTGAAGCCTGATCTCAAAAATTTTACCTTTGAAGGCGAGCAAAGTGTACACGTTGATGTAAGTTTACTCTCAGAGGATTTAAATTTTACTTTCATCTATTTTTATTTTTACATATTTTATTTGACATGTCAGCTTTATTTGGGTCATATGGCCCATATGGCATATATGGTGTACCTAACCACAAAATTCAATGTGTATATAACACTGTAGCACTGTATAGATGTATGTAAAGGGAAAAGAGAGAGAATAATCTTCTTCTAGAAAGTTTTTCTGTGTTTTATTAATTGATTCTCTGCAATTATTGTATTTTAATATTTGTTCTTTTTAAAAATCTGGTCTCTTAATTAATTCTATATTGTTTGTTTTTATAATAGGTCAAGGTATCGACAGATGTTGTGACTCTAAACTCACTGGACATCGACGTAAAGAATGTTACTTTTCACACCCTTGATGGAAATGTGGTTCCATCCAAAGATATATCGATCAATGCTGAGCAAGAAACAGTTACGATATTGTTTACTGAGAAACTTCCAGTTGGACGGATTGGTTACTTAAAAATGGTATTTACGGGAGAAATCAATGACAAAATGAAGGGTCTATATCGAAGTAAATACACTGGGTATGTTCTAATATTATCAAAATAGAACATCAAACTTTAACTTTAAATTATAAACACTTTTAAATGTGTGCAAAATAATTTTATTCACTTTGTGGAATATGAGAGAACCTATTGATTCTTGCTAAATTCAATTCACCATATAAAGCATTGCTTGTATTGCGAGAAGGTGAGTTATTGATCGTATGCATTTGTATTTTAGACCCGATGGCGTTTGTAAATATGCAGGAGTTACGCAATTTGAGTCAACAGATGCTAGACGTTGTTTTCCTTGTTGGGATGAGCCGGCCCATAAGTCTACCTTTGACATGACGTTACAAGTACCTGTTGGCCTTACAGCCCTTTCGAATATGGTAAGCATTTAACTTGGTTTACGGAATTAATTCCATATCAAGTATATCACACCTGTATTTCCCTCATTTTGTTTTACAGCCAGTCAAGTCAAAAACTACCACCCCGGATACATCGTCTGAAATATTGGTTTTCGAAAGAACTCCGATGATGTCAACGTATCTCGTCGCTGTGGTCATCGGTGAGTTTGATTATGTAGAAGATAAAACCAGTGATGGTGTTCTCGTTAGAGTTTACACACCTAAAACGAAAAAAGAACAGGGCCAATTCGCTTTGGATGTGGCTACGAAAGTATTGCCTTATTACTTTAATTACTTCGGAATATCATATCCACTTCCAAAAATGGATCTCATAGCAATCGCAGATTTTTCGTCTGGTGCTATGGAAAACTGGGGCCTAGTGACTTACAGAGAGACTTGTCTCTTGGTGGATCCACAAAATACATCTACTGCTAGAAAGCAGTGGATAGCACTGGTCGTGGGACATGAATTGGCACATCAGTGGTTTGGCAATCTTGTAACAATGGAATGGTGGGATGACTTGTGGTTAAACGAAGGTTACGCTTCTTTCGTTGAATTTCTTTGTGTTGAACACCTCTTTCCTGAATACAATATTTGGACTCAGTTTGTAACGGATATACATATAAGAGCCTTAGAACTGGATGCGCTCAGGAACAGCCATCCGATTCAAGTTCCAGTTGGCCATCCATCAGAGATTGATGAAATTTTCGATGACATTTCCTACAGCAAAGGTGCAAGTGTTATTCGAATGTTACATTCATATATAGGTGACGATGATTTCCGAAAGGGAATGAATTTGTACTTAAAGAGATACTCTTATGCAAACGCAGAAACAAACGACTTATGGGCTGCTTTGGAAGAAGCTAGCAGTAAGCCAGTTCGTGATGTTATGTCCACGTGGACTAAACAACAGGGTTTCCCCATAGTGAGAGTTGAACAAAGTAGGAAAGATAGCGACGTTGTACTGACCTTTAATCAAAAGCGTTTTCTTGCTAATGGTTCCGCCGATACAGAAAATTGCTCATGGATGATTCCATTGAGTGTCAGCACCTCTCAAGCTCCTGGAAAAGTGACACTCAGCACTATTATGAGTGAGAAAACTCAACAAATTGTAGTCAAAGATGTACCAAAAGACGCATGGATTAAAATTAATCCAGGTACGATTGGTTTTTATCGTACAACTTACAGTGCTGATATGCTTGAGCTTCTGCGACCTGCCATTAAAAACCACACACTGCCACCTCTTGACAGACTTGGCCTTCTTGACGATTTATTTGCAATTACACAAGCTGGCGAAGCTTCCACAGTCGACGTATTACGCCTAATGCAGGCTTTCCAATTCGAGGATAATTACACCGTGTGGTCAAGCGTTATCAACTGTCTTACGAAGATAGGACAATTAATTTCTCACCTGGAATTTGAGAGTTCTTTCAAAGCTTTTGGTCGCTCTCTTTTACAAGATGTTAATGCAAGATTAGGATGGGATCCGAAACCAAACGAGAGCCATTTGGATACACTTCTGAGATCACGTATACTGGGAAAAATGGTTGCCCTCGAGGACGAAAAGACCATTGAGGAAGCAAAGAAACGATTTTCATTGCACGTTTCCGGCAAAACTATTCTTTCTGCCGATTTGCGTAGTGCTGTTTATAGAGCAGTGCTCTCCGTTGGAGATGAAGAAACTTTTGAGACAATGCTCAAATTATATCGAGAGTCTGATTTGCATGAAGAGAAGGATAGGATTTTGGGTGCTCTGGGAGCCTTAAAAGACGAAGCCTTACTGGATAAGGTACTCAAGTTTGCGATGAGCGAAGAAGTTCGTGCACAAGACACTATCTTCGGAATTATCTCAATAACTATGAGTTTCAAAGGTCGTTTACTTGCCTGGGAATTCCTGAAAGAAAATTGGGATGTATTACTGAACCGGTATGAAGGTGGATATTTGCTGTCTCGACTAGTAAAGTATATTACAGAGAACTTCGCTACTGACGAGAAGGCACAGGACATTGAACAATTTTTTGAAAATCGTCCTAAACCTGGCGTAGAAAGAACCGTGCAACAGTGTGTTGAAACTGTGAAATTAAATGCAGCATGGTTGAATCGTGATAAAAATTCTATCGAAGAATTTCTTAAGTCTCAAGTATAAAGTGTGCATGTGTTTTTTTACAACAGTTTTTTTTCAACTGCATTAATCTTTATGCCTTTTAATTTTTTACGTGCAAGCGTAATAAACAAAGTGAAGCGCAAATTTACAAATCTGGATAATGATTTTTTTACAAATTTTTCTGTAAACAAATTTTAACTGTTTAATATATCAATCTACATTGATAAACCCGTTTTTTATTGAGTTTGAAGTAGGTGTCCTGTCTATTTACTATAAGTAGCACCTAGAAAGTTGAGTTTGAATGTCTTTAGGTGATCATGCAGGCACAAATTTCTCAATCTTTTCAATCCAAATGTTTTTCACGACATGGCTGGTTAGTGTTTTTGGAATCTTGATTGTCGCGCCCGCGCGCTGCTCGTTGATCGATCAACTCTCTAGGAGACTCTATGCGATGCTGAAAGGAGGGGTTGCTGCTTGGCTTTGGTCGTGAGTCAGCTCCCATTTCCATTATTGGGACACATCCACCAGTCGTCTAGTCGATGAGAACCACTACCCTCGACGAGGGTCTTCGCCATGAATGCGAAGTGGATTGGAGTGGTCGTTGAGGGGTCGCTTTCGCGGGGATGAAGGGCGATCGACTCCCGTGGGTATACTACAGATCTCGCGTTCCCAGGAACGCGCACGCGACCCGGGATTCCCGATCAATACACGGCTTTTGCTAACTCCTACACCCTAAAATGCTAAAACCATACACTAATACTACTGGACTTTACTTCCATCTTATTCTGACCATTTCACTTGTCATCAGAGGATATTCTGAATATAGTTTCCAATCCGACATCCCAGTTTCATTAACTTCTAAAATCATGTAAGCTATACTCATCAGAGTATATCTTACACACCAAAACAAAATAAGTCTGTTCGAAAAGTACAGCACTGTCAGCAGGAAAAGCAAATTGTATTTCTTTAATGTAAATGTGGCTGGCAAGGTCTAAAAACTTTTGTCATGTCTTTATATAATATTAATAAAATATTAGAAAAGGAAAGGATAAATTGACAAAAAGAAATTAATTATAGTGGATGTGATAAGTAATCAACTTGTATACGTTCACAATTTTGTATTTATTTATTCTATAATAGTCGACCACGGATTATGTAATCGTGTCCGGGCATATTATATTTACAGCCTTTCAGTCTTTAATATACAATACATTACAATTATATGAAAATTTCTAAAGAATATGAGAGCAATAACAATTTAATAATAGCAATAATAAGTATACAGTATAATGATGCTAAACAGTTTCGAGCTCACGACGTTTGTATATGCGAATGACGTAACAAAAAAAAGGTACATTTTTATTATTTAAATTTAGATTAAATTCAAATCCTACAATTCTTTTCATGTTCGTGAAAAGTTTATTCTTTACACATTAGATTTGCGCAACTGTGTAGGAGAAAAAAATATTCATGAGACTGACAATTAAATAACATAGTGAAGCTGTTGTTTACCTATTTCGAATATTTCAGCTTCATTAATTGTCTCAATTAAAAAAAAAAAGTAAAAGGCGCATTTCAAGAAGAAAAACAAATTAACAAAGGTATATATATATATCGGAGAATTTGTGCTATAATGAATATTAGAATAATATTCTCGAAAACTGAGGCACCGCAAAAGAAAGTCTAACATAGAATCACATATTTGTACACATAAATTCAACCCTCGTAGCAAATTAATAAAAAACAAGCAGTTTTCGATATAATCTTAATTTTAAATATCTGAAGAATATTAGAGATCTTTTAGTTTATTAATGTAACATGCCTTCTGTTATAATTTGAACTGAATATATCGCGACACTATTTTTGTTTTTCAAGAGTGTTGATTAGAGCTTACATAACTTATCCGCAAATTAACTGAGACGAATCTGTTAGCAAACAAGGATGTAGAATTTATATTCTTCTTATAACTGGGAAGATAACGTCGTGCGTGAGGAATGCAATGATGAGTTTATATACAAATATTTACAGTCTTTTACGTGAAGAAAGAGGTCAACTTGGATTGTAAGTAGTTTTCGAACTTTTTGTCGTGTTATCTTTACGTCTATGGTTGCTGCGCGCACAACTGATCGTTGCTTGCTTTTCAAATTTCAGTTGATACCATCGACATATTTCAATAACAATATTCTTTCTTGAGCTGTATACCAAAACATACACACACCGTCAGCTAACAAAAAGAAAATAATGTTATACAAAATCAAAGAAACCAACAACAATAATTAGTTTCGCATACATAATTTTGTGAGAAAATGCGCAGAAAATAGTCGACTTGTAATGAAAAAGAGCGGAATCGCACCTGCGACTTAATCAGTATTCGTGGAACATATCATCACATAACGATGAATAAATGTCGATTGATAGGATTGGATATTATGGCAGTAACCGTTTATCTTCATCTAATCAATCAATTTTTGTATCCGAAATCTTCTGTGGTTCATAACGAATGCAGTTAAATTGCGCGCAACTGTTCTCCAGTGTTCTTCTCGTACGTTTATTGAACGTTCTCCAGGTCGATGTTATCTTCTCTTACGACACTATTTTTTGTTCGTCCTCATTTCTTAAACCGATGTGCTCGGTTTCTAGTGGTCACCGTTCGTTGATGGTTGCAATGCTTGCAGAGGTCGTTGTGGCGGCATTTAACAGCGGCTGCAACGGTTGTCTCGTTGGTGAAGATTTGCTGCTGCTGGACACTGTTGGTTCCTGATGAATACTGGTCTCTTCCAGAGTTGTTTGCAGGACACAAATATATTCAATCACCCTCTGAATTACCTCTAATTTCGAGAGTTTTCGCTTCCTCGGCATGTCAGGTACCAAAGACCGTAATTTGGTCAAATAAGCAGCAACTTCTTCGGCCTCGAGGTCACGTCGGGTCCCATTGATCCCAAGACTATTGTGCAAAACTCCTCGCGTTGATGGAACACGACCTCCCACAGGACTTACAACCATGGCTTTCATTATGCTTCTTATTATTGTTGTACTTCACGTAAATACGTGAACACTCTGCACTCAGGTGCTTCGAAAATATCTCTTTCGAATGTTTGTAATGCAGGTATCGAACTTTTCTTGTGCAATTTTTAGGTAATTCCAGGGCACTTGCAGAAAGCGAACTTGTAGAAACAAACACCACACACTCACGTTTAGCAAAGGTTTTTTTTTTTCAAAAAAATGCACAAACTCAACAGTTATTTTTGGGTAGATTTATCGACAATTCGACATCGTAAGGAATAGAGACAGGTCGACTTTCGACGCAAAAACTGTATGTTAGGTGCAAAAGTTGTTCGAACAGTTTCGTCTCCCACATAGAACGAATTCAAGCCGACTGGTCTCCGCCCCTCACCTGCACTTCTATATAAGAGAGCCCCTTCCCTCTTTTTCTCACCACTTGCACGATCTCTCCCCTCTCACTTCTCTCACAGAGCGCAATCGCTGACTATATGACCGAAGTAGGGAAATATTGAAAATGCAAATAATAAACTTTGAACAGAAAAAAAAACTCTTTTTTTAGGATTGACATACGACAATGACAAGTGAAATAGTTTCAGATGGTGTTTTATAAATAAATTCTCATAAATTCATTCTACTTCATCAGTATGAATGGATCGGATCCACAGTAATTTGTTACCTGGGTGTCCACGAACCGGGAAAACCGGAAAAACCAGGAAATAACCGGGAATGGAAATGAAACCTGGAAAAACCGGGAATTGAAGTAAATCCGGGATACAAAGTCGAATTAGAAATCGAATCTAGCATTTTTTTTAAATTTGATACTGGCATTCAAAGTTTTTTTTTTGTATTGAAGGGTTTTAAATGTCACAACAACCGTTAAAATTACAAAAAAAGCTTTTGAAATAGCTTAAAATTCCTTGAAATCCCTTGAAATTTCTAAAAAAAATCTTTTGCAATTCGGTAAATCTTTTGGTATTTCTGAAAATTCTATTACGGAATCCTTTAATATTTCTGAAAATCGTTTGAAGTGCCTTGCTCTTTTGAAATCTTACGAAATTCCTAGAAATCTGTTGAAATCTTTGAGAATCTTAAATGAATTTTATTTGTGCTTTTATTAAACGAACTCTCTAAAATTGAATTAGTGGAAGTTCTCTAATGATTCTGTTTTCAAGATTCCATTCAGTGAAAATCCACTGAGAATCAGTGAAAAGTCATTGAAATTTTCAATAATCGTCACTAAACTACTGAAAATTTCACTGATTTCTAGTAGATTTTTCACTAATTAAAATCGTGCTCTCTAAACTTGAATCAGTGAAATTTAACTGGTTACCAGTCAAATTCCACTGATTTGCCGTGACTCTTTTCTCACGATTTTAATCAGTGGAAAATCTACTGGAAATCAGTGAAAAGTCACTGAAATTTTTAGTAGTTTAGTGACGATTACTGAAAATATCAGTAACTTTTGACTGATTGAAATTTAGAGAGTTAAAATTTAAAAAATATCTTAAAATTCCTTGAAATCCCTTGAAATTTCTAAAAAAAATATTTTGCAATTCGTTAAATCTTTAGATATTTCTTAAAATTCTATTATGGAATCCTTTAATATTCTTTTAATATATCGTTTGAAGTGCCTTTTCTTTTAAAATCTTACGAAATTCTTAGAAATCTATTCAAATTTGAATCCTTTCAAAATCTCTTGAAATCTTTGAGAATCTTAAATGAATTTTATCTGTGCTTTTATTAAACGAACTCTCTAAAATTGAATTAGTGCAAGTTCTCTGATGAATCTCTTTTCAAAATTCCATTCAGTGAAAATCCACTGAGGATCAGTCAAAAGTCACTGATTTCCAGTAGATTTTCCACTGATTAAAATCGTGAGAAAAGAGTCACTGCCATTCAGTGGAATTTGACTGGTAATCAGTTAAATTTCACTGATTCAAGTTTAGAGAGCACTAAATTACTGAAAATTTCACTGATTTCTAGTAAATTTTTCACTAATTAAAATCATGAGAAAAAGCTAACTCAGAACCACTGGAATTTGACTTATTACCAGTCAAATTTCACTGATTTAAGTTTAAAAAGAAGAGCATGAATTTTCACTTCCAAATCAAAATCAAGACACCTAAGTCTGAATTGATACCAATAATTGATATCAATTATTGTAACATATAAATGTTACCATGTAACGTACGACATGGTATTTAAATCATTCAGAGCAACCCTGTAATTTTTGATATTTCTTTTATCATTGAAACTGTGCGATGATATATAGAAATAATATAGAGTATATAAATGAGGATTTTATTTCACTCTTTGTGTTATCTTAAATACATTGCTAGTCGGGGGTGTTTGATGGTAAAGGGGACTTGGTAGTGTGTCCGTGTCTATTGTTGAACGTCCGGCGGCGCCAGCCATTGCACGTATAGTTGTAAATGTACATGCATAGCCAAAGTGAGCGTACAATAGTATCCGTATACACATCCTCCATGGTTAATACATGTACTGAGTATACAGAAACGTGTATTCTATGCAAGTTACACAATCAAACATTGTCGTCATCAGCAACCTGCACGAACTGCACCATAATTGCACGAATTTGAATTTACATACACACACATATATATATAACACTATACAATCAAGCGACTGCCTACTCTAATAATATTCAATATTTTTTAACGCACTGATTATGAAAATCAACTTCCACTGTTAAAGATGTTTTGAATTTTAATATTCATTGCTCTCTAAACTTGAATCAGTGAAATTTAACTGATTACCAGTCAAATTCCACTGATTTGCAGTGACTCTTTTCTCACGATTTTAATCAGTGAAAAATCTACTGGAAATCAGTGAAAAATCACTGAATTTTTTAGTAGTTTAGTGACGATTACTGAAAATTTCAGTGACTCTTGACTGATTCTCAGTGAACTGATTAAAATCGTGAGAAAAGAGTCACTGAAAATCAGTGGAATTTGACTGATTCAGTTTTAGAGAGTTAAAATTGAAAAAAAGCTTTTTAAATATCTCTAAATTCCTTGATATCCCTTGAAATTTCTAAAAAAAATCTTTTGCAATTCGTTAAATCTTTTGGTATTTCTTAAATTTCTATTATGGAATCCTCTAATATTCCTTTAATATATCGTTTGAAGTGCCTTGTTCTTTTGAAATCTTACGAAATTCCTAGAAATCTATTGAAATTTGAAACATTTCAAAATCTCTTGATATCTTTTAGAATCGTAAATGAATTTTATCTATGCTTTTATTAAACGAACTATCTAAAATTGAATTAGTGGAAGTTCTCTGATGATTCTCTTTTCAAAATTCCATTCAGTGAAAATCTACTGAGAATCAGTGAAAAGGCATTGAAATTTTCAATAATCATCACTAAACTACTGAAAATTTCAGTGATTTCTGAAAATTTCACTGATTTCTAGTAGATTTTTCACTAATTAAAATCGTGAGTAAAAACTAACTCAGAACCACTGGAATTTGACTGATTACCAGTCAAATTCCACTGATTTGCAGTGACTCTTTTCTCACGATTTTAATCAGTGAAAAATCTACTGGAAATCAGTGAAAAATCACTGAATTTTTTAGTAGTTTAGTGACGATTACTGAAAATTTCAGTGACTCTTGACTGATTCTCAGTGAACTGATTAAAATCGTGAGAAAAGAGTCACTGAAAATCAGTGGAATTTGACTGATTCAGTTTTAGAGAGTGGTGTACTGAAAATCACTGTTAAAAAAACTGATCAAAATTTAATATACTGTGAGTAAAGTCATTTGCATACACCGTAAATTGAATTTAATATACCAT
>UCOK01016121.1:0-13386 GCA_900474325.1 Synergus umbraculus
GAATTCGAAGGTTTTCGTCAAATTTTAAGGGTTCTCAAAAAGCTGTAAATTTTTTAAGGGTTTTCAAAAAATTCTTCGATTTTTAAAAGATTTTGTGAAATTTTAAAGGATTTCATGGAATTTGATAAGATTTCTATGTAATATTTTTAAGGGATGTAAAAGATATAAAGAGATTTTAAATGTTACCGTAAAATTTCAAGAATTTTTCTGGGAATTTTAAGAGATTTTAAAATTTGTCATGGAATTTCAAAAGGTTTTGAATTGTTATCATTGAATGTAAAAGAATATCAAGAAGTTTCTGAAAATTTTAAGAGATATTCTCGAATTTTAAGCGATTTCACAGGTTTTCAAAGGCTTTTTGGAATTTTTAGAGATTTTCACGAAGTTTAGCATAGATTTTAAGAGATTAGTGAAATATAATATAATAAATTATATAAATTTGAAAAAGAATGTAAATGCGCGCGCGGGGCGCGCGTTCGTTCTTGTGTCATTAAAAAGCTTTGGTTTTAACAATTGAAGAAGAGATGTTGAAAAATGTAATGTTTAACTTGACTTATTTTGTGACAATATGGAAAATAAAATAAAATGTAGATTAATCTACATAACAACATTTTTATTTATTTTCCGTATTCACGTTTATATATAATATGTTGGTTGCTGACATAATAATATCGTCAGAACATAAGTTAAAGTCATAAAAAAATTCACTTCATTTTGACTGATGTAAGTATATTTTTATATTCTCTCGTTCGTTTCCAGATATGGAATAACTTCCCTGTTACAGCCATACTTATTTTCCACACATTTTTATCATGCTCTAGTTCAAATATTTAGAAATTATAGCCGACTTATGACCATGAATCAGCTATCACCTTATAGTATACTCAGTAGTGAAATATAATCTTTAAAAATGACGAAAACTGTTTACCTTATTTTCACAACAAAATCAACGTCATGTAGTAATCCACCTAACTTATTTTTTTTAACATTATTTTTATCATTTCAGTGGTTCTGTTTAACTCTATTGATGAATGTAAAGTAATGCTAATTTATATCCGTTATTTGTGCCTCTAAAAATGGCTAATATTCATTATCCACTCTTAATTTATACATATTATGGATTTGTTTCAGTAGAAATAACCGAATTATTTTTGGTACGAATAGCTTCATATAAGACTGAATGCCTTTTTTCAATTTTTGATCCAACACTCAAACAGCCTTGAAGATTAAGATTTTTCAATTTCCAATTTTTTTTTACAGAATGTTCAGGCAATGACGATCTCAATCATTTCACTGAAGCCAATGCTCAATTTTCGGCAGGACAACCGCAGCCGCGTCGCCGAAACCAAGAACCGTTCCCAACAAGATGGATTCATTATCCTTATCCTTATTATTATGATGATAATGATGTCATTCGAGATTACTTTAATCCTGGATCTGAGGGATTAATATGGAATGGTAATCTTGTTGGAATGATTCGCCGAAATGGTCATAGAGTACGTTTGTATCGAAATAATAAGCAATATGTGATACGTTTAGTAGATGGGGTAGTACTTTACCGGAACTAGCAGAATATAATCCGGGAGCAGTCTCCTTCATCCAAGCATCACTCTAGACAGCAATAAGTATCAATTAAAATAATAAAGAATAAAAAATGTCCAATGTATTGTGGTTTTTCTGTAATTTTAAAAGAGTAGTTTGTTTACAAATATAATATAAAGTTATCTTATGCCAATGTGTCACTTAGTTGTTAATGTCCCCTACAACACATATAATTTTGAGGAAAATCGTCAGAATAAGCGGACACCTCGAAATGTGCAGATTCAATGCTGCAGACAATACATATTTCGCAAGTGCAAATTATATACCGCAAGCTTAAGACACAGGTGAGTGAGATAGCACCTACAAATTGTTTCACCTAAAAATACGACACTTGCTTTTGGTATTTTTTAAATATAGGTAATGTCAATGGTTCTGAGTAACTCTATTAGTAAAGTAATATTAATTTATATTAATTATATTTTTCTATACAAATAGCCAAATTATTTTGGTACCAATAGAAAAATTGTTAAGCAAACATTTTTCTTTGTAATACTTATACATATGAAAGTTATACCTGGTTCTAAACTTCTTAGAGTTTGGTTTATAAAATATGGCACTGCTTATTTATTTGCTGGCACCATCATTCTTATGAATATAGGAGTGGAATATTTTACGAACTCGTATAACTCAGGGCTTTTAACTACTTTTATAGTTATTTAAATTATCACTTTAATTCATATTAAATATTTAATTGTAAAGGTGATTCATATTTCACAAAATTCTTTTATTTTCTAAAATCGAAATAATGAAAGTACCTAAAACATTTTATTCAAAGTCACGATGACCGGGACTGCCCGACTCTCTTTTCTATCTTATAAAAACACACGCGAATTCAAGAGAATTCAAGATGAATTAATGTATTTCAAGAAAAAATTCTCTCTAGAATAAAAAAGTGCACCTGTATCTTTCAGGAGCTGCTAATAATAACGTTCCACGATATAAATAATAAAATATGAGCCCTCGCTTAAACTCAACCCTCCTCAGGTTAAAATCCTTTTGCTCCTCTTGATCGCGTAATCAACCCGAGTCCGTGAATCCGCGAAAGCGTAAATTCGTAACAACGGCAGCAATGTGGCGACGACCCTCTCGAAGGGACCCGTACACGTGTATCTACACGTTCCGGTATGTATAGGTGAATACTGTATACCTAAGGTGGGCAGGGGGTTTAATCACGGGGGCTATCACAATTCCTAAGTGGGCTTCCTGCCCGCTTCGGAATTATAGATAATGTCAGATAATAATAACAGAGCCTGTAGGGCAGACCAGCCAGAGGCAATAAGTATAAGGTAACAGAAGGTGGTAGTGGTGGTGGTGGTATTAGTAGGAGGATAAGTATAGGCTGCGAGCCAGTGGGCTGGGGCCCCACTCACTCAGGGTTACCTTCTGGTAGAGCAGGAGTCAGGAGTCAGGCCCAGCAGTCTGGGCCCCATACGTGCCGGGCCAAGGGGTCATCCCGGACCCCCGTTCACCATTCCCAGCCCACCCCCACCCACGTATAAAACTCCCCGTCTCGGACGTCTGAAGCCGCAGCTACAACCGCGTATCGGCTGCAGAATCCTGCCCTTCCTCCTCTAACCCAGTCACAAATACGACTCTTGCCTGCAGTTGGTGATTTCTCATATTTTCTTCCGATTTACATCCAGTGGACGGCGTTTCAAGTTTCTCAAACTTTAATGCACCTTAGGGTGGTCCTTTTTTTCGATTTTCGATTCTTCTTGGTCTCACGCCCCTATTTTGTTATAATGACCAAAAAAATTATCTCCATCAAATTTTAGCGAAATCGGTTAATATTAATATGTGGCTCAAAGCACTCAAAGTTTCTTATGCAATTAACATGGGGAAAAGTACCGTCCAACTTTAAAAATGCAGGTATTTTTTTATATTTCACCGGACTCCTTTGGCTCTGAGCAATTGTGATCTTTAGACTATGTAAAAAAACATATCTAAATGAAAACATTTTTTTTGAAAAATTTACAAAATACCTGCATTTGAATTTGGACGGTACTTTTCCCCATGTTAATTGCTAAAATTTGGTGGAGATCATTTTTATGGTCATTATAACAAAATAGGGGGGAGAGACTAAGAATGCACTCGCATACTCTTCAGGCTAAGTGACACATGCATGAACACCAATTTCAACTTTGTCTCAAACTGCACTCTATTATTTTTATGAAATTTCATTTACTTCTTCTTCAGGGAAATGAAGTTCAAATTCAACAATGCAGAACAAGTTCAATTTCTCTTATGAGTTGTTAACTTCATTTTCATTGGAAACTTCAAATCTTATGCAATTTCTCGAAGCTCTTAAAATCTGCTGAAACTTGAAGAAAGTTGAGATTTAAGCTATATAAAAGCAATTCAAGTTCAAAATCTGAGCAACATATTCTTACACCAAATTCCACTTGACTGACTCTGACCCCTACACAAAAGAAATTACCCTACTCAACACTATCCGACGCTGGTAATATCATTCCAACAAATAGCGATTACCACAATCAAAATTCCTCCTGCGATTCATGATGCACCACCCTATGGAATTATAAGGATGCGAACCTCCCCTTGCTCGCGACCATTATGATTGCTGCATAGCATCATAAAGTAGCAATATAATATTCACCCCAATAGACAATAAGCTCACATAGACCGGTCTGGAACACCCACTTTAACGTGGACACCTGTTCATCGTTTCGCGACGCTTCGCATTAGGCGAGTTAGGCGAATCCTCGGAGGCGTAAGCGAGCACGTCCCCCTTGGTGTAACCTCTTCGACCTGCGTCGTTGTATGTCAATATCTGTGGGGTGTGATCGGCGAACCACCGATGCTCTGAAGGGAGCACAGATGGGGGGCGTATCTTTCTACGTTGTACATGTTCGCTTGAACCGCTTCATGCATATCTCGGCAATGTTCACGCATTGTACGATATATTACCCAGCATATATACAAAACACACACCTAGTACAGAATACACACTTTCTTTTGTGATGTACACCACATAACGAGCGCTCTCTATGGCCTATGTAACGCTCTTTCTGAACCAACCGGTACAAGAAATTGTATGTGATGTGGTAGCAGAAGGTCGTTCCTGATGCCCATCTGCAGACTTTCCCTCCAGCAACGATCTTTCACATCTAGGGAAAGATTTATTCTAGGGAAACGACACTTTAAATACCCATGTCGAAGGATATTTATTTATTTCATATAAAAGTCGAGGGATATTAATTAGATAAGGATATTTATTATCCATTTGAGATAAGTATGTTATTCGGATGCTGTTTTACATGTATTATTATATAGTTTTCACATCAGTTTCAATTCCTTTACTATGTTGGCCCCACGATGGAGAACCATAAATATATATAAAAATATAAATATAACTATAAATGTATAAACTATAAATATAATATATAGTTAGAAATCTAAAACTATATTGTATTCAGTACAGTCGAATTGTCATATGACCGCAATACTAGTACCCGATCAGGTAACAACTAGGACAAGTTGAGTCATCTGTCAGCCTCCAACTTTTAGTGGGGTCAACTGGTCGTGACCTAGAGACTGGTTCTCCATTTTAATTTCTATATGAGAAGGTATTGACAGATCATTTAATTGTCTCGTCTATGCTGCACTGTAAAAACTAGTATCTTAAATGGAACCACTTTTGGGTTCCAATGGATATGCAACAAACCAGAACTCCTACGGTGTGAAATTCACTCTTTTTCGAAAATGGATCCAAAGGAACCAAATTTTGTCGTTCAAAATAACCACATTACTTGACAGATGCAGTGTTCTCAAAGTTGGCTCCCTGCGCGCGCGGCGTGTGTTAGAGAAAATCTGCCATTGGCTGTAATGTGGCGCGCGATTCAAAATCGAATTGATTTAATTCGATCAACTTTGAGAAAAACAAAAACAAGTAAAAGAGCCTTTACAGATAACTTCATGTCATCAAAGGAACCACTTTTAGTAGTTCTTTACTTCTGATTAACACCCCGATTTTGACAGATTCTAAAGGAACCACATTATCAACGGAGCTGCAACAGCGTGGAACCTCTAGTTTTTTCTGTGTGATCAATTCTTTCCTGATAAGTAAGCATAAAGCTTTAATAAATAAAATCCGACACTGTCACACTCAGAAAAATATTTTATGCAACAAAATATGTTTTGTTGGCTGAAATAAATTTTTGTTAGTTCAACAAAACGATTCTTAGTTTAACAAAACGTTTTCTTGACCCAACAATAATTTGGTTGTGCCAACATAAAAATTTTGTTGTCCAAACCAAACCTTTTTCTCAGTGCATCTTAAAATTAACAACCCAATCACAGGAAAGAATTGGTTAAACAATTAAATTTTCTACACCCCTTCTTATTCGAATATACACCTTGTGTTGACAGAACATTAGACAAAACAGAACAAGCTAAAATTAGAGAAATTAGAGATACACGCGTTAGGGTGGCACTCGCATGTTTCTAGGACTATGTAGGGTATCACTGCGAGAATTCGGTTGGTGGGACATTTTCAACGTGTTTACTTGCATACACGAATGTACATACACGTATATATTATATATATGGAAAGGGCGAAAACTTCAGCATAGCAGGGGTTGATTGAGAGAGGGAAGAATTGAGTTGAGGGAGAGAGAAGAACCACAATAGTGAGAAAGGGGTCACGAGTGAGAGGGGTTACAAAGCGAGTTTTAATGTTTGTAGGGGTGCTTCCTTGATACAAGTGCCGGCCATGACGAAAGGCACTTGACTCTCGTGGATCGTCGACTGAGAACCTAAACTCCTGACTCTAGGTAGGGGTGTAATTTCACCGTTTCACACCCCCATGATTATTCAACAGTGGAACGTGACGGGGTAATATTTGTTACAGCATAAATCGCGATTAGGCGTTTACTTTAACAGGTACCACTTGCCCGGTGCAGTGACAAAGCACTTCCGATCTATGAAGGACATACTCCCCTTTTTACTACTTAGGACGTAAATTAATGAACGCAGTCAATTTTTTCATAATTTTATTACGGCTCTGATGGATTTATTGGTTGGGATGACTCCTAATTTTCAGTATATATAGGGTAAAAAGAGATTTCAGGTTTTCAAGTTTGTGGTTTCTTTTTCGGAAACGAATTAATATTCTGGTATGTTTCCTATCCAATCTTCTTCTCTGTAACTTCCATAAATAATTTGCATGATTTTCTTATGATATTTTAACATTCTGATCACGTATTATACGGTTCGGCATTGAATGAGAAAGTATCGATTTTTTAATGAAATCGTTTAAAGTCTGAACATAAAAAATTATAAATGTTTATTCGAGATCCACCCTCTCTGTATATAAAATGTACATCGAAAATTCTAATTTTAAAATGAATCCATCACTTAATATTCTGAACCTACTCAGCGCACTAATCCATCCACAAAATTGGAATTCTGCACTCGCACCTGTCCCCTTTTTTACAAAATCCGTAAATCTCTGCCGGTTACAAAATCCGTAGCAGCTTTTCGTACGCAAAAACCATTGTCTCTCTGATTCATTTCACCTGTACATGTCACTCCTACCCCCAGGTTTTTTAGATTTTTTTTTTTTTTTTTGAAGAATCAACTCAGACCAGAATTTAAATATTTAAGTGGGCCTGCAGCGGGTACCCGGTACGCGATAGGGAGGTCGTTCACAACGGTGGCTCTGCTGAGATTGCGTGCGTTTACAAAGCAAATGGCTTGAAAATAACCGAGTAGTATGCCCCGTGGCACCACGAGCCACGAGAGAAAGCTGCGTTGGTACATAGGAGAAAGACGAGGAGAAAAGGCCAGAAGTGATCTAAAATCTGGAGAGGAAGAGAGACAGCGACAAGGGAAACGAGAGCGACAGGAAGGGTGGTGAAGCAAGAGGGTGCGATCACCCTGGCGTAGAATGGGTGGCAGTGGCAGAATCGAGGGTCGGAGGGGCGGTATAATCGATGCGGACATGTGCAGTTCCCTTGGGGTAGCTCTCGCAACCCCTAACTCGCCAAACCTATTTATACAACAATGTCTCGTACACCCCCATAAACCACCCTGTGGACCGCCGTGGTGCTGCTGCAGTACACACCCTCGCACGAGGACCCCGACCGAGAAATACTACCTCCCCCCAATAAAATACATACACTTACACATAGTACACAGTATACAATACACACTTTCCCTGTATCCTGGCCCTTGCCTCGGTTTATAATCAACCCCTACTGAACAGTTTATCTTGGAGGATGCGAGCATGATGCCAAACTCCTAAGGGGGTCGGAAGGGTACTGGTATTTTAAATAGCAAATACTTATCTGCCCGATGGAGCGCACCGGTAACAGCACCAAACGACGCCGACGGGTCATCGCCTGATGTGATGGGGCTGAAGGCGTCGAAGGCGTCAATGAATAATAATTCTCGGAGTTTATGTATTCTCTATTTTACATGCTACGTGGAAAATGTGGAACACTATTGATCTGTTTGTACCACGAATTCGGAGGCAATGTTTATCTGATCAAAGGATCTGACTTTGGGTTGAGAAGTTTTGATGGGGTTCTCCTGGAGCCTGCGGTCAGTTTGCCTTGGTTGGATTTATTATTTGCAATATTTGATTACTTAACTAGTTAATGTTCTGAAAAAAAATCTTGTAAAAACAAGGTAGTAATTATATCAAAAATAAATTCTCGCCATCTTGAAATCTAAAGCCACATTCTCTCTTCACCTATTGGTTTGATTTATGCGTTTACCGCCGGTCCTTTAGAATAGAGATGTGGATAAAAATAATCGCTCGACAGACAAAAATAATTCTCTGGCTTTATGCTTCTGCGCTTGATCAACCTCTGACCTTTTTTTTATCCTTATATATAAAAGTAAAAAGATTGACACCCATTGAATGAGACAAACAAGTAGTAAGAAAGTGGGAAACATAGCAGTAAAATGTCTGAAAATGAAACCTTTTCTTCAGCATTCTCGGACTTATGCAAATAAGGCGTGAAGCGTGGAAGAGAGGATACAATAGAAATGTCAAGTAGCTGTTGTAACATGTCTCGCCTGTTCTTTCTGTCGTGAGATCCTCTCGTCTCTGTCTTTTCTCGCGTGGACAGAAGCATCGTGCTACATTCATACGAGTGCCCACAGACCTCCTGGTGTTCTGCCAGGCTTAGGCTAATCCGAAATCCGGATTACCTGTGCCTCAGCTGGTCCAGTTTTACACATATATACACCGATAGATATTTTTCCAGGGAATTAACTTCGTGTACACGCTGCCGTCGCATATGCGCCAGCCTTACCATTCCATATCGTGTACGAGATTATATAAAGGTACACGTATAAATGGATAAAGATACATTTCGAACCGACATCGAGTTTATTCCGCCCTTCTAATCCCTTCTTTTCTCACCGGTGGTCACGTCAAGGTCAATGGGAATTATACCGGATTTTCAAAATATCGGAGCTCTTGATACTTTTCGGAGAATATAAATATAATCGCCATATAGTAGGCGATGAGAAGTAGAGGCGCCAATCTTTGCACAAATATCTCTTTTCATTCGGGATATTCCATAAATTACAATCACCATCGCAAGACGTGAAACCTCCCACTCTAAAAGTTCGAACACGGTCATCTCGCTTCTGGAGTGGAGAACTTGTTGATTTTGGAAATGTGAGAAAAGAAAGAAAGCAAAAGTTGTAAAATAAAAATGTCTGGTACGGACAACAAAACTTTTGGTTGCTATAGAAACAACAAAAATTGTTTGGTTGTGCCAACTTTTGTTGAACCAACCAAAATTTTGTTGAAAGAACCAAGATCTGGTTGGCACAACCAAACAATTTTTGTTGTCTGTACCAGACATTTTTCTCAGTGCACACACCTTTTTGATGAGAAGAGATCACTGTAAAAACTAGTATCTTCAATGGAACCACTTTTGGGTTCCAATGGATATGCAACAAACCAGAACTCCTACGGTGTGAAATTCACTCTTTTTCGAAAATGGATCCAAAGGAATCAAATTTTTTCGTCCAAAATAACCACATTACTTGACAGATGCAGTGTTCTCAAAGTTGGCTCCCTGCGCGCGCAGCGTGTGTTAGTGAAATTCTGCCATTGGCTGTAATGTGGCGCGTGATTCAAAATCGAATTGATTTAATTCGATCTTGAATCGCGCGCACATTACAGCCAATGGCAGAATTTCACTAACACACGCTGCGCGCGCAGGGAGCCAACTTTGAGAACACTGAACCGATGAGCAAAAACAAAAACAAGTAAAAGAGCCTTTACAGATAACTTCATGTCATCAAAGGAACCACTTTTAGTAGTTCTTTACTTCTGATTAACACCCCGATTTTGACAGATTCTATAGGAACCACATTATGAACGGAGCTGCAACAGCGTGGAACCTCTAGTTTTTTCTGTGATGAAAGGATGAAAGAAGTGAAAACGTACATAGAAGAGTCGTAATTTAACATGGGATATATAGTTTGAAACGATCTTATTAGACGGGAAAGGTAAAATTACATCGCCCACGCTTTATGTGTTTTACAATTTTTCAAAGTACCCGATGCGTGGGCAGAGAGCGTGGGGCGATGCAGTGACACGATGTGACACGTGACAGTTTTCACCTTTTGCCCACGTCGTATTGTGTCATGATAAGTGAATTGAGTCAGTTTCTGTTTTTGCAAAAGCAAATTCCTATGCAATTCCTGCATATGGTTTCAGAAACATTTCTACTCCTTTGATGTAATTATGTATATGTATATAATTACTAAATTTACTGAGCCCCTTTACTAAATGATCTGAGAAAATTCCCTCAGAACGAAGAACACATTCTCTAAATGGAAATAGCATGTGAAAACAGTGAAAGTGGTGCCCGGCAAGGTTTAAGCGGGGTTAATTGGAAGCTTTGGTAGTTAATTCGAGCCACTGGCCACCACCATCTACAAGCGTGTGCGGTAAGCAGGCGTGATTTGTAAGGCTTCCTTACATAATGATAAAAACGGGGTTATTTAACTAGGGGTTGTCGGAGGACACGTGTGTCGACACGTGAGTCCCGAACGCGTTGGACTGTGACACTTTAACCCTCCTAGTTACCCCCCAGGGGTCCTTTTCAGCCCCCTTTTTTTCATACACGAGACAGGCTTCGGATATCGTTTGGCACGCTGCGATAAGAGATGGGGGGTCGATAACATTTCTTTTTCAAGCCTATCTCCTTCTTTGAAGCATTTGTTCTTTATAGATATTCAAAAGGAGAACTTTTTTCCATCTTGTGCAAAACACTTTGTTTTAGCAAATTATTTTGTTTGCATTGACTCTCGATGTGAATGAATACAATCTAAATGAGAAAATAAAGGAATTTGGACTCTTATATTTATATAAGAAATAAATAGAAGTTACATGAGACCTAGGAGACTGATATAGATGAGTCGGGCAATTCGAACCCCAGAATAGAGACACTTGCGTCGTAAAAGAAATGACCTGTTCGGAGCCCCTCATCCCATTAATCGTTTCCTCATCGAATCGATTCGGCGAGGAGGATCGAAAGGATTTCGTCCCGGGCGTCGTATTCGAAGGGTCCTTCTTTTTCCTGGCTCAGTGCGAGCGAACCCTCGGGACGGTTTGTCTCTCCAAGACTCCCGAGGGACCGAGTGGAGACTAGCTATACGACGTTGTTCAGAGGCGGGTACGCATCTGTCGTATCCTCTATGATTCGAATTTTACACAAGAGGATGAAGCCCTTCGACTTGCCCTTACATTGTACAATTTCCTTTACAACCAGATTGCAAATAAAAAGAAACCCTTAAAAGATCTAAGTCTGAAACATCATGTTATAAACCACATAAATGCAAACTGTATTTATATAATACTATTTTTATATCACATGAGCGAAATCATTTTGCTTTTATAGTATTTAGCAAGAAATATTGTAAAATTACAAAAAAATTTAAGTATTCATTAAGGGTGTTGAACCCATGTGTTAAACTCCAAATTCCATTTTCCATTTTACTAAAAGAAAATTATAGATAAATATTTTTTTCCTCGGAAGCACTAATTTCAGAGCGAACAAATATTTAGTTTCGATATTTTTTGTATAAAACGAAGAATTCAAAATCTGACTTCAAAATTCAATATTTTCATTTTACTTAAAAAATATTTTAATTATATATTTTCTAGCTCTGTGTGTTTAATTCTTCTAGTTAAAAATTCATGAATTCTACAGAGGGAAAAAATTCCAAATTTAATATTTGATGAGTAAAATGAAGAAATCGAGTTATTAGATTAGAACTTGGTTCCAACACCCTTAAACGTTTAACGTTTTACTTTAAAAATTTGATTCAAACGTTTAGAAATGATTTAGAAAGTCTCGATTTGCGTAGATGGGAATAGTGACCCGAATTTGGAGGTCCCAGGTGTATTTTGCAAGAACCCTGATATAATTGAGAGTGTTTGAATTCGATCTTGTGCGTAAGTACGTGCAAACAGAGGCGACAAGAGACGAGGATCGATCACGTGTGTAACGTTTGCAGAAACACACGGGGAAACCGATGCAAGCCTGCAAAACCCCGTCGGGAATATGTGGAGATATATCTAGCCTTGATCCTCGCCGATGCCTCGATAGCTCGCAGCCGCTCGAAAACTGCACCCCCGGGCAGAAACACATCAAAATCGAATTGACCAGATGTCCAGAAACCGAATCCCGGGACGATAACAACAGCCGTCTGTCTAACAACATTAGGCAATGTCGAACGCCGACACAGTTGCAGCGCGAGTCGCGATTCCACTCCTTCAATATAAACCATAAATGAAGTTAAAACTTTGAGCAGGAAACAAGTAGGAAACAACCCTCGACTCTACTGATTCTCTCTCTACTAGAAATGCCGGAATTGGAAATATGAAATTACTTTCTTGTTCGTTCGAAGTGAAGAAAGGGATGAGAAAGAAAATCTCCAATTTAAAGGAAATTGGATAATTTGAAACTGTAGCGCGGAGAAGCCAAGTTTACTACTTTTAAATTTTAACTATATATAAGGCACGTTTTAATTCAGTGGAAAACGTGTCAGAAAAAGAAAAGATGATTTTTTTCAATAAAAATTTCGTAATCTTCTGAATTCAAAATGAGTCAGTATGAAATGGAGACAAAAAAGTCCATATATTGCTTGAAAAAAATAATATATATATATAAGGAAAGGGATAGGTTTTGAAGAAATTGTGAACTTACACCTTGATGTATACGGAAATACGAGGTTGTTTATTATAATCATATTTATAATCAATATGCATCATGGCGAAGTGTCTTGTGTGTCGTGTACATATATCAGCATGTCTTCTGTATATGCATACATATATTTATATATATATATATATATATTTTTTATACTTCCTCTCTCTTTCCCTCATCTTTCGTCAATACAGCTTTACATTCTGCACGTGTATTTACATCAAAAGTCTCCTTATCGGACACTCGTTGTTTTCCTATTTATATTTTACCAATAAAATTAGTACTTTGTTAGAAGTGTTTTTGTCTAATATGTCATATATATATGTGTATGTGTGTGTGTGTGTTTTGTGCATTTGTGTACATGATTCGCTGTGCGTGTTTGTAGCGTGTAACATCATTATCTACAGGACGTTTCTGAAATCAACGTTTCGAACTAATCAACAGGAGATTGTACAATATTACATGATAAAGTCTCAAATTTTTTATACACAATAATAATAATAAAGTTTCGCTATCGGCGATAGCAATAATAATATCAATATAATATTTTATATAATAATAATAATAATAATAATAATAA
>UCOK01016123.1:0-51310 GCA_900474325.1 Synergus umbraculus
TGATATGACTATTCCAGAACGGGTAAGTTTATTGACACGTTTGTATTGATAAAGTTTTCACATTTCATTATGTACAATATCTCTTAACAATTTTTTCTTATACAATTCGAAAAAAGAACTATACAGTAACAAGATTTTTAAGTGAAATGTCGTTCTTTGATAAGGTTTTTTTTTTTTATTCTAAAATCATTTTAAAATTATTGGTCTACATTATTTGAAATTATAATAATTGCTACAATATACTTATTATACACTTTTCAATATTCGAGTACAGAAAAACCATAACCTACAAAATTCGAATAAAATACTTATATATAATATTATGAGTATAGTAGTCAGAAATTACACTATAAAAATTAAATACGAGATCAATATATAAATAATTTTTCCATTTTTACACATTACGTACCTGGATTAGTAATATTTTAAGTATAAACTGTATAAAAACTGGACCAAAAACAATAACATACACTTGTGGGCAAGCGGCACTCAAACTTCATCTGTCGTCTGCTAGTTGCATAAAACTCCACATTTCCCATATTTTCTACTTCACAGAGTTTATTTTATTCAATAAAAATGTCTAAAAACTTGAAGCAGTATACAAATTTTTAGTTAAATTTCATTTTTTTCGAAAATACAATTTCTATTATTCATAATTTAACTTTTACCGCTTTGGTAAATATTTTCCGGTCATGACCATCCGGTCACAAGCCATCACTACTGTTGTATACAACAGTCATGCATGCGCAAGCTCCAGTAGACGAAGACATAAATACCTACTTCATCCTTTCTCTTTCTAACGAGACCATATTCCCACTTGCACGCGCGCCTATGGCATGCCTACTCTATCTATAATACCTCTATGGCCAAAACACCTTTTTCAAACACCCTTCGCGGTGTCCATGATAAGTCGAAAATGAATCAACTGCAATCAATCTAACCAAGAGCTTTCTTTAGTTTATTTAATTTTATTCTACTTGAACGAAGGATTTGTCAAAACAATTATTGTAACCAACTTAATTTTACACTAAAAATAGATTCTCTATGAAAAGAGCGAATGGGTACAATTTTGGGAAAAGATTAAAAGAACGTTTTTTATTTAAACATATCGGCAAAAACAAAATTTAAATCCCAAGGGGATGATGAGCGTATTCCCAGTTCGTTGGAAGGAAATCCCCTAGTGGAAAAATCTTCTGGCGTTGGCCAGACCCAAATTAGACCGTCTAGACTCAAATCTGGCGCAGATCAGACGGTCTAGTCTGGGGCTGGCCATATCTGTAATACTTTTGCAAAGTTTGTGACTAGACAGTCTAGTCAGCCGCTTGTCAGTCGCTAACTAGACGCTGAAAAATAAAAGTAAATCTTATAAAAAATAATTATTAATTAAGAACATGGTTTATTCGTTGAAATATTATGGATATACTTATAAATAATCAATATTTGTGAATTTGAACGCATATATAACAAATAAAATTTCGCACGCAACCGGGGGGAATCGAACGCATGACCTACGAGACGCGAGTCCAGCTTCCTAACCATTACCCTAAGTTTCGAGTTGAAGGTAACACATTTTTTCTACGGTACACTCAACAACGCAACCATACACAAATATTAAATTATCTCAAAATAATTTCATAAAAAAAAGCTTTTGCGTTAATAATGAATGAAATACGTACATAAAATTTTTCATGCTTTGAATGTTCACTTTTACAAAACCTAAAACCGTAGAATTTATTCATATAAAATTCATATTAAGTACTCTTAAAGTACATATTAAATGTCCTCTATTACTGAGATGCATTAAAATTGATGTAAGTAAAAACAAAAATTTATTTTGTTTGGTTTAATCTGGCTGATTAACACTGGCTGATTACTTTATGGTATGGATTGCAGTACAGTCCCAGATCTGGGCCAGACTAGATGATCGAGACTAGACGGTCTATACGATACCAGATCTGGGCCAGTTCTGACATCAGACTGCCAGAAAATTTTTCCACACGGGTCTTGATGAAAAGTAGACGATCTTCTTCATATGAGAATAATAGGAGTGAGAAAGGACTTCTTGATAGAATCAGGGACCACTGTTAACTCCAAATATATAATCGAACTCCGATTAAACTAACGAGTCCTGAATTATATGATTGACAGCGAAGAATTTCTATTCTTTTCTAAATGAGGTATGTGGTACCACTATCACTGATCGTAACCGTTTTGATGGGGGGGGGGGGGGAGAGCACACCGTGAAAACATCTAAGTCCGAATTTAGGTCCTGGGAATCTACTCTGGAGTGACGCGTTGAAGTGCTGGGCTCTCTGTGGAGGGAAGACTTCATTGGAGAAGGAGAGGTTTCCGATTCCTCTTATACGGGGATGGAACAGGGATGATTGTGCAGGGAGGTTCTATGGCTTTGGTTGCCAATGCTGAGCGGCGTTTTGCAACTAAACGTCGACGAACATTCGGTCGATTCGTCTTGATTTTAGGGGCTTGATGATTATTTTATTAGGCTTGACACTATTTTATAATGTTCAAATAAAAGCGAACCAAAACACACTGAGTTGACCCTGTGGAAAAATTATGGAATAACCATAATACGCCAACCAAAATACGGAGGATTTGGAAAATAACTTTGTGTGGGGACATAATCCACGACACTAAGGGTACGAACCTCGTTGTTCGGCGATTGTATCATGATTCGCTTAGGAGAGTCACTAATCACTAAATCTTGGAATGCACTAATGTTCACCACGGAGAGAGAATCACTATTCACGGTTTCGTTCACTGATACTTCCTTCTTTTTCTTCTTCTTCTGTAATCTTCTTCGGAGGTTAGGACGATTCCTTCTCTTTGTAGTAGATTCCATGACCCTTCATGTAGACAAAGGTTTTATGGAAGATATGCAGACAACTTATCAAATATGTAGGGTCTTATATAATCTTGAGTACCATAAAAATGATTTTTCATCACAGTTTTAATGAGAGAATGAACATTTTGTGTCAAAATCTTCATTTGCGGAAACGGAGCAAATGCATACAGACCAGAAGAATCGCGAGAAAGAGAAACTAAATTTCAGACGCCGTATAAATGAATTATTTCAGGCACAAAACCGAAACTCAAGAAAAAAGTCGTCAAGTAGAAACAGTTTGTATCTTTTCTAATTCCAAAACGAAATTCGTGATTCATTGTGACACAAAACTGTACTTTGTGATAGAAATCAAGAAACAGGATTATGAAAGGTTGACAGAAAAGAGAAACATAATGAACAGACTCGCGACATATATCCTTCATGGTTTTGAACGTCGAATTTCTCCAAAAAAAGAAGTATCTGCTATACACTTCCATTGCAAAAGAGATCACTCCTTCTCTTTGCTCCATTATTATCTCAGTCTAAGTTAGAGTTTTCGTTTCTGTCTGGATTTGAATCTATGGTAGAGTTTCCGTCCGAATTAGAGTTGGAGTCAGCGTCTGCGTTTATTAACCTGTCAAACGAGCTTCCAAGAACACTCTAATAAGAACACTTAACTCCGGTGGAGGGGTAAGGAAGTCGTGAGCCCAAAAGTGTAGTCGGCGGTGGGGGCTAAATTCATGTCTCGCGTATATCGTTGCTTAGTTTATGGTGGTTTCCAGTTTTTTCTGTGCATCAACGTACATGTTAAATAAGCATATACGCAGTGTGTTCTGCGCAGCAATACCTGTTTATCCCCACCGCTGACTACGTTTTCTGGCTCACCCCCTCCAGTGGAATTACGTGTCCTTATTAGAGTGTTCTTGCGAGCTTCTCTTCGCTCGACAGATTCCGCCATTTTTTTACCTATTCTCGACTTATGACCCATCTCACCGAACTTCTAATCACGCGTTCTTACACTCGGTACTTCACTATACGCTTTATATGCGATTTTTTTTCGCCACCATGTAGGTAAAGTTTTCTAACTTTTACCCAATTAATATTTCGAGACTCTTACATCTAAAAATGTCATTAAAATTTCCGAGGGATCAATATTTGCTGTGATACCGCTCGGACTCTGCGATGACTCAGCCGGCTGACCTCGCTTACCGCGCCTGACTGTCGGACCTTTCCTCACCCCATTACCGCACTTCTCTTTACCCAATCTATTGGAACAATCTGGATTTCGAACTTCTATGTTTCTAGACGCTTCTACCCACGCTTTTCGAATTTTCCAGATTTGAAATTTTCTGCCTCTAGAAGCATAAAATACACAGAAATTATCGTCAACATTCGAAACATATATGAACATTTTATAGACAATTTCCCAAAATTAGAATCACATCCAAAATCACCAATCATGCATTTTCTACTATTTCATAACACAACCCGAAATTAAAAATATCAAGCTTTCTCTAACGTTTTGCTCCCTTTATTTTAAGACTTTAATTACTTTCTTTGTTCTTCTCTAAAACCAAAACTAGATTCTTGTGCCCTCACTTACTCCAGTCAGGCAATAGTCCTTCTCACTCTTTCTCTGCAGGAAAATGGGGAAACTTAAAGAGTTTTTTTGTTGGGTGGCAGGTATAACGAGTGGGTCGTTATCCAAAGGAAGGAGGGGGAATTGGGAGGCAGGGATGTCAAGAGAAAAGGAGTTCTCGTAAATGACACTAGTTTTACGTACGAGACCAATATTTTAGGCCACTACAATTGGGCATCCGGGAGGTGACCTCGCTCCCGGGTTCGTGGAAGAATACAGGAAAGGACGACGGCATCCTCCTCAAAGTCAGCATCCTTATGGGTGTGACAGACGGAATTTGAACTGCACATAAACTTGAGCAACTCGCTGGAGGACCTACCAGAGACAACAGGCAACAGGCAGAGCAAGAACACTCTACTAAGGACACATAACTCCGGTGGAGGGAGTAAGACAGACGTGAGCCCAAAAGTGTAGTCGGCGGTGGAGGCCAAATTCATGTCTCGAAGTTCGATGTGCAGTTTGTTCTGCACGTCAACGGGAAATCTGACGGATTTAACCTCAAACTTATGTTTTATAACCTTTATTTTCAGTTATAATTTGGTTTGAATCAATTTTATTAATTGGAATTAAGCGATGTAATGCAATAACTTGAGCGCCAACTCATTTTACTCAAAATGAGCAATAGTATATTTAATTTTAGATTGAACTGAAGTTACATAACCCTACGCTAGTACAGTACCGCGGAGAGGGCGGGGAAAAGGAAATTTCACTGAGATCCACGAATTCACCACAAAACCAACAACTTAAATTTATTATATAAAAAACAGGGTTATTACGTCACATTTGGATCAAGACGAAAAATAACGATTTGAGCAAAGTACAAGAAATTACGAACCTCTGTTCGTCAATACAGCAAATATCAAAATAAATGAATCTAAGACACACTTTAAAGCAATTAATTATCACAAGAAGAGAGAAGAGAAATTGTTACCTGTGATTACAAAGGCGTAGGAAATCACGCACCTTCCTCGAATTTGCTCTCTGGTCAAGTTCGGCATTTTTATAATTTTTAGATATCCCATTGCAATATAAATTTTCAGGCTGCAACAGACTGAATCCACAATAAATTCCAAGTATCAACTGGGTGGTTTCCACACCACACCCAGGGTAATCCCGATACACGGAAACAATTCAAAAACTGGCCAAAAGGCACCAATGTTAAGAATGCGTAATAACGCTACAGACTTCGAGCACAGAGTGAACGAGTAATCTCTCTCTTCCTGTCTCCTGGCGTGCATGGAAACAGACAGCGCCGCGAGACTGTAAGTTATGTTAAATTCCTAACGGTAACAACGTAACGAAACTGACGACCGATAATCCAGGTTGTCTCGCCGGGCGCAGAGATCGCGCTAGGTGAATCAATTGCAGGCGACCGGGTGATTAAGCTGTCATCTTCCTGGTCGTTATCGTGCACGGAAATCACATCCGTGCACCTTGACCAGGATCCTCTTCATGCCTATGCGATGCGGATTGGACGTCAGTGTGAGAGTATATGTCTGACTGGCTCAGAGTTAATATGAAACATACACGTTTGACGAGTGTAAGTTATAATTCGACTGATTGAGTTTTTCCAGGTTCCGGATTCCTGTCTGATGGTCAGCTGATTGTTAGAGAGCTCATATGCTCCAATCAGCTGACAGGTTGTGTGCAAAGAACCTAACTCTCTGTGCTAGAAGTTTATCGCGATTAAGTTAAAGTTAAGTTAGAATAGAAAAATGTGTGTGGTATAAAAAATACCACGTCACAGTTTGTGAAATTTCAAGCGGCACATGAATATAAAGTTATATTCAAACACCTACATATGTGCAGTGTTTTCTGCGCAGCGAACTTGTTTATCCCCTCCACTGACTACGTTTTCTGGTTTATCCCCTCCAGCGGAATTGTGTCATTATTAGAGTGTTCTTGAGACAGATACTAAAATGGTTCAACCCCTTCTGGATGATTTAATCCTTTTAGTAAAGGATTAAGTAAAATATTTGAATTCTTACCCAAATGTCAGTAGAAAGCTGCGTTGTTGAAAATTGAATAAGATGGCATTTAGAGTAGCGCAACATGTATGCGGTTCCATTCCTTCAAGTCCCATCACGCAATCATTGATAAAATCGTAGAAATTCAATAGCTCCGGTACATACTCTACACTGAAACAGAAATGGAGCTTTAGTAGTGTATCAAGCGCCTTTAATGGTTCTCTTGATACTTCTATTAACTTAGCGTCAGCCCTAATATAAAATTTTCCACCATTTCTCTTGCGTCCAGCTTCCGGGATGTAAATGATGTATGGCTGCTGAGGTCCTTTGGCCTTTGTTGCTGATAGAAGATCCTCCTAATTCTGAAATATATATCTATATTTATTTTCATCTTACGTATATTTTTCTCTACACAACCCTATGTATGTTCACGTGTAAGTTAAAAGTATAATAATAAATTGTCTTAATTAAATTAAAAATATGGAATTTTAGTAAAGTATATGCTTAAAACAAGAAATCGAATAAACAACAATAAATATCTAATACATCATTCTAATCAATTGTGTGTGTGCATGTGTGTCTCGCCGTGTTTTGTCGACTCCCTAACTCGGCTACAGTTATACATAAATTAATGAAATTTATACGTTTTATTTGCACAATCAATATCTTCAAACGTGCCAAAGGATTTTTCAAAATATTGAATTTTAAAATTTGAGTGTATATTTATAATTTTTATAAAATTTATTTTTCGACTATAATTGACTATAATGCATTTTATTGAATACTAGAACATCACACTGCGCTTCGCGCGCCTATATAATTACTTCACGTTACGCACTTGTGATGATCCCACGTGACCATCTCTCAACCAACCAGATCACGAATAAACTGCGGACACTCGACAGGTCATCTATTTTTTAAGAAAGGATTATGGAAATTATGAAAGTAAAAGGTTTCTTGCATCGTAAAAATTTAAGTAAACTAATAATAGTAAATTTTATTTTAAAATATGAATAAGGATATATTCAATTTTGTAGTTAAATAATTTCAAAATTTTTTTTATCTTTTTTTGAGCTTGAATAATGGATGATTTATTTGAGAAGGCTATAAGAGCAGAGTTTGGCTAAATATAATGAGAAAAAAACAAAGTCCTTAATAAATGAGCACAAAAAAATATAAATCTAGTTAAAATGAACATCCGGGACCGAATTCACAACTAGTTTGGTCTTAAAATAATTCTTATCCATCCTAAAAACGAAAAAACATTGAAACTGAAGAGGGCTGGGCAAGATTATTTTAATTAAAATAAATCGAGGCTAAGCGTGTATAGCGTCTCATCTCTGTTTACAATAACCTTATCTGGTAGAAAATGTGTAAAGTGGACAGGTAAAGAAAACGCCAAAAATGCGTAAATGACATTTTCCCTCTTTAAATTAGCTTTTCCAATGGAAAATTGCCATTCCTTACAAAATTACTTGTAAATTCATTCCCATCTTCACGTCAATACTTATAATTTAATTATAATTGAATAAATCATACAGTGAAAATATTAAAATTAATAGTCGTGAAGTGTTCATCAATTTTTGTTATGTTCGAAAAACTTATCAGTCCTCAGTTTCGCCAATGTCACTAAGGAATTGAAATAGTAACTTGTACTACTTTTATTTCTTGAAAAATATATTGGTACTAAATGTGAGTATTTTGTCACGATTCCGTATTGCGGGAACGCGAGATAAGTAAGGGGCGTAGTGTGAATGCGAGAGAGAGAGAGAGAGAGTAAAAGAAAACTGTAACCAGGAGAGTAAAGAAAAAAAACGTGCCTGGGTCTGATGTTAGCATCGGTAAATTCGACCGGTGGGCAGATGTTGGGCCAAGGTTAATGAGGCTAGCCTTACTAAAGTTCATAGTAATAAATTGATAGTATTTTGACCCTGGCAAGGAAGAAAGTAATAAAAAGACTATAAACTTTGTAGGCAAACTTGTGTACCAAGCACCAAGGAATGTGTCATTCGTCACGTAGACCAAAACTCCATAGAAAATCCTCTTGTATTTTCTCAGAGTGATGGCCAAAATAATGGAAAGTGAAAACTTCTTTCGTGCTTCTATAAGCTTGGCTTATAACAATTTTATTTCTTGTACTTATAATTACTGATCTCACCAATAAACATTAAGTTAAAACATAAAAGGTAAAATTTTGCCCCATCAAATTAGTTAGTTAGTTTTATCAACCAAGTAATTACGATCCTGTAATTGAAATGGTCAAAAAGTAATGTTTAATGTACTCGTGGCATTATTCGTAAACCGTTAGACATAAATTTTCCCAACTAATCAAGATCTAAACCCAATCGTTAAAAGTTACACAATCTATAAAGCACCAGCTTTCAGGTAATAAGCCGAATTAAGGTCTTAACTAATATCTACTAAGAATTCCTAAATTTCAAGGAATTTCTCTGTTCCCACAAGCTTGGAATGTTTTTCGCATAGTAGCGCGAACGCATGTAGAATGTTTTCTCCATGATACAGCTTCGAGTTAATTAGTACGTACTTAAGGCGCACAGAAGTTTAGAAGGGTGGGGATACGGGGAAATGTGGGTAAAAAAAGTAAAGATAAGGGTGTAGCATGCGAGAAAGGTGCCTTGTTAAGCAATAACCAAATATCTGCGTCTCACCATCCGCTTGAGAATGTAATGAATGAGCAAATTGTGAGAAGAACTTTTTCAATTAAAGTTCACCGAGTCCTGCAGTGCGGCGGAATGTGTGCGCTCCTTTAACGCCATTGGTTACCTGGTTAGCCAGACTTTTTATGTCTCGAGTATGCATCACGGCATAAATCAGCCGAGCCTGGCAAAGTACGCGAGACAGTTTCCCACCAGTAGATCGCAAATATCCTTAAATACACTGAGCTTTATTAATGCGTGCTACTTTAGTCGGGATTATTTTTTTATTCTCTGCAGCTTATGAAAACGTCTGCTAGTTTTATTAGTTCATCTTTAAAATATTAATTATTAGGATACTTTTACTTTACGAAAAAGTTGTATTGTAAGAAGTAATGGATTTCACGAGATAGTATTGGAAAAGTGTTTGAAATAAATGAAATGCTACAGTTCATTTTCATAAGAGAAAAAAACATCTGGAAAAACCTCACAACGAAGTTTGGTTACATTGCTTTATAATTTGTCTTAATGGCGATCATTATATTTACACTTTTCTTAAGGGATGACATTTTTATGAAATAAACCATGTTAACTTTTTAAAATTGTGAATCACAAATTTTTTAAAATATTGATATCATAGATGTTGACTACATATAAATTGAACGGAGATAATTTTTCTAGCAATTTTTAGTAAAGTGGAGTTTATGATACGTTGATAACTGAGAAGCTGGTTTCTATAAACACTCACTTATAAGATTTTTCGCCTGAGAATGGATGAACCCCAGAACGTCGTTTCCCTGACGGAAGTAAAGAAATAGAAATCCTATTTTCTTCTATCTCTTTCTATCCCTAAGATAGAAAGGGGTAAAGATTGTTTATCCAATTCTAACGTTGGCCTATACACCCGCCTATCTCTTTCTATCTCCATATTAATCCACATCCACGACTATCTTTTTGAATCTCCTCTTTTCTATTCCTTTTTATCTATTGTTTATCTATATCCACGCCTATCTCTTTCTATCCCCACTTCTTTAACTATTTCAATCTATTGTCTGTTACCGTCTACCTCTTCCTATCTCTTTGTATCTCCTTTTCAATCAAAGTTTGCTCTATTCCTTTGAAACTGCACATCTCTATCTCTAATTATATGTCTCTTATCTCCTTCCATCCCCACTTTTATATTCCTTTCTATGTCCCGTCTGTTCTTGTCTATCCCTTTCTATTTTCTTTTCAAACTCAATTTGTTTCTATCTTATGCCTATTCTCGTCTATACTTTTCGATCATCTTGTCAATCAAAATTCGCTCCTATCTCTTCTAATCCCCATTAGAGGTCCGACAAGCTATTTCAGCGTCCCTACTCAGGTGATAAATATTATGCGGTCATATGAATCTGGTCTCAGGTGTACTGCGATATTTTTCATAATGAATTTTATGCTTGCTAAAAAACCGGCAAGAAGAAAAATCGTTAACATTTTTTTTTGATTTCAGTGTCAAAACAAACTTAATGGAAGAAGGGGCTAATTCTACTCTCAGTATAGCAAGAGTCAGCCCTACAGATAGTGGAAATTACACTTGTGTTCTCACCACAATGCCAGAGCAACCAGCAACGGTTCATGTTCACGTTCTAAACGGTGGGTAATGTTTTTGTTCATGTATTGTTTTTATTATTAACATGCTCGCATCGTGGCTTCTCATACCATGTATGCACCCTTATTTCTCCTTTCGCTTATTTACATACATACATTACAAATATGCAAATATTACATACACACGCAAGCAAGAAAACAGGCATTAAGCATCATCTTCTGGAATTTTAAATTAAAATCTCTTTATTACATTATCATTTAATTTTTAACACGTGATACAAGAATACTTTTGGGTCCTAGCATCTCATATCGCGAAATGTGCAAGTTCAATATCTCTCAACATTTAAAAATAGTTATAAGTGAGGACTAAGAGTGTCAGGAAAAATCGAGGATGTCAGATGCAGGACCAAATCGCATAAGTCAGGGACTTGAGAGAGAGAGAGCGGTGAGCATCTGAAATGTACTTTCGAGATAGGTCCCGCAATTTACTGTGGACTCTGAGTTCTAATTCTTTTCTTTCTTAGGAGTACTGGGCAGACTAAGAGGTTCCGTCTTTAGCTCGAGTGTGGGCACTAAGCAAAGTAAGGACTTTGACTTGAGTCAACCTGCAATAGCATCTATAAATGCATTGTGATTTAAAAAATTATATTTCATTGCAAAAGTGTATGAAAAGAATAAAATTAACAAAACCAAAGAGCGAGGTGATCACCGTACACCAAAGCGATCTCAAAATTTTAAAATAAGCGAATAGAAAATTCTGGATTATATCATTGAATTTTAAGTTGATCAGAAAGAATTTTGCGTTATCATTAAAATATAAGAATACATTTAATTGGCAATTAATATTTTAAGTGACAATCATGAAACAAAATTATAAGCGAGATTTGTAATAGAATTTATTTTGCATTTTAATAGTGTGACTAAGCATAAATATTATAATTTCATTATTAGTACATCTTTACTTCTTCTCTCGTACTCGAATCTAACGATTAATAAATTAAATAATAATTATTTAATAATAAAAATACATAAAGTTTCAATATATTCAAAACTAACACCGTTAGCAAACAGACCCTCATTGATTGCGTTTGAATAATTCATACACTTGATTAATGAATTAAGGTCGTTCTTGAGATCTATTCAAATGGTTGAATTTATAGCCATATTACTAAAAAGTATAGGAAAGTTAGTGCACTACTCTCGTTAACACATTTTTATGGGTGTAAGTGTGAAATATTAGCATCATCATCTGCTGTCATGAATGAGGCAAGCTCGAAGCAAGAGCCGGAATCCCTATATTCACTTGAATTACGCGATAGCTCATTAAAAACTTTCTTCTTTATCGCTTGCCTGGAGGGGTCAACCTTTAGTTCTCGAAGTTTCCCCTGCATTAAAATTTTTGATAAATACGAATAAGTTCAATAATTAGGCTGGAAAATTCAAGCGCATAAATTTCATTTAAAAAATTTTAATTTGCTTGACAAATTTTTATAATAAATTCATTCAAATTATGGAAATTATATTTAGCAACCAGATCTGGAATGAAAAAGAAATAATAATGGCGAAATTTACAGAATTGAAAAAAGAATAATTAAAAATATATAATATCCGAACGCTCACAGAAGAAAAGCACATGCGAAAGCACAAAATTAAGAATTTATCTCTAACAATAAATTCTTTAACGACGGGAGGTGACACGACTCCTAACGAGCTCCGTGAGGGCCAAATTGGAGATTCGTCTGATGAAGATTATGAACAACGGCAGAACGTAATGAAAGATGTAACGAAAAACTGATATCAGTTCCTAACTCCGGAAAAAGAATAGAAATTCTCACAGACATCAAATTTTTTCTATTAGCAAAGGAAGTAATACACACAGTGGGATAACTTAACGGTAGCGATGACTGACGTGAGGGACCTTGACTTTATAAGAAGCGTAAAAGGCGCTGGAACGCGTTGTCGTAACCCAGACCTCCCTGCTGGAAGTAAAAAAATAGAAATCCGATACCTTTCTATCTCTGTTCATCTCTAAGATAGAAAGGGATAAAGATTGTTTATCCGTTTCTATCCTTCGCCTATCCACGTCTATCTCCTCCTATCTTTATATCAGTCCACAGCCACACCTATCTCTTTGAATCTCCTATTTTCCATCCCTTGCTATCTTTTGTCTACCATATTTCAACATATCTCTTTCTATGATACATCCATCTCAATCCACATAAACGCCTATCTCTTTCAATCCTCACTTTTCTATCTCTATCTATTATCTCCTATATTCATTTTTATAATGTCTCGCCTAGTCCTTCTATCTCTTTCTATCTCCTTTTCCATTTTATTCCGCTTCTATCGCTCGCAATTCCTTCACCTATTCTTATCTATCGTTTTCTATCTCTTTGTCAAAATCAATTCGCTCTTCTCTCTTTCCATCTCATTTTTTTTATTCGTCCCTATCTCTCTCGTATTCTTATCTATACCCTTTCTATTTCCTTGTCAACTGAAATTCACTTCTATCAGTTATCCCCTCATTTCTATCTCAACCTATTTCTAAACCTATCTTTTTCAATGTCTTTTTCTCTGTCTCATATATATATATTTTCTATATTTAAATCACTCATTTGTCTTGTCATTGTCACTTGTCTCTCTCTCATTTCGGTTCAATTATTTCGTTTTAAAAAAGTAGTTATTTATTGTACTATAAGAATGGGTTTGTTATTCCTAATGGCGATGAAATGAGAGAGGTGATTGATAGAAAACAAGAACAATTTATTTAATAAGGGTACAATTTCGGCTTTTCATCTGATCGCCCGTAGCGTCTATTCTAGCAGCACTGTCGCTACCCGAGAGGCTAACGCATATTCCCGAGCGACGGCAGGCGAATGTTTCCGAGCGGCCGACGAACGTTTCCGAACAGTGTTGCCAAATTAGGATCATTTTTCTCATTTGCTCTCAGGTGAGTGACGTCATGTGGTGCAAGAGCAAGTAAGACAAATGCTACCAATCTGCAAACACTGTTTTCGAAGCTGTGCGACCACAGTAACGGATCCTACAATTCAATTAATTGAGGTCATATTGGAGGCATAAAATTTACCACATATATTCCCCAAATTTATTCTTAAATGAATAAATAAAATATAACTCTATGAGAGAGAGAAGAGTGGATTAAGTGATAAAGGAGTGGAACCATATTGGCGCAAGGAAATATGAAGTAGATAGAACATAAGGATAAGATAGAGCATAGAGAGGATTGAAAGAGATAGGTTAGTGATTACACTTATAAAGAGATTGAAAGTGATATTGAAGCTATTATAGACGAGAGATAGGCTGGAATAGAAATAAAGAGATTAAAAGAGATGTGTATGTTACTGATTATAACGGTGGAAAAGGAGATTTGAATGGGCAGAGGTGGATAGACGAAAATAAATGGGGAAATGGGAGATATAGATTATAGATATTAACTAATTGTAAGAAATTGAAAAATATAGAGTTCAATAAACAAGAGATAGACTGGGGTATAGCTCTTTCGGATGAGTGATATTCGTTTTCATCGCCTACCTTCTAATTTCTTCGTTAGCTCAGTGAATTAAGCGTTGGACAGGGAAATCGATGCGCGCGGGTTCGCATCCCTATAGATACGGGGTTTTCAATGCTATATACGTTAGTGATATAATTATAATAATATGTATGTATAAAATCAAATTATCTATGTAGCTAAACAAGAATACCACAAGTTATGACATTAAAGTGAACTACACTATTAATGTAAATTATAATGAAAAAAATCCACTTGTTAAACGAAAAATTGATAAAATTGCCATATATTCTTGACATTAATCATTTGTGACAAGCTACAACAAGTATTGAAAAAGCTATGACTACTTTTCAACAGATTTTAAATATTACTTTAGAAACAAAACCCAGTATCACGAATTTTATAACAGAAACTAATAGTAATAATACAAACGTTAAATTGAAAACTAAGATTGATATTAAGTAAACTGCAACGGAAAATAGGCCTGTTAGAAAAAAGGTAAAGGTAATTTTCTTAGAAGATTAAAAAATGTCATATGAATCGAGGGGTGTAACAGTATGTACAACTATGGGTTAATGTTTAGGTATATGCTGAAAATGCTCTTATCCCCTCCATATCTCATGAAATGTGCGGGGTTTAGTGCTAATGCGCTCAGTCCCATTTCATTAATTTTTATTTCAATGTAATTAGCGGAATATGTAAATCAGATCTCGTTCTGTCGAACAAATAATTATACTAGTAATTGTATTATTGTATATATACATATATATTACTTTGAATCCGTTATAAGCCAAATGTTTTAATTCTTTTACTCTACATTATATATATATTATTTCTATCAGTCAGAATTCCGGATCCGGTTTGACGATTTCGCATTTCTGTTTCAGAAAGTCTAGCTGAATTGCATCATGGTAAAGCAAGTGAACGAACAAATTTCGCAAGCGGTATCACATTTCTGGGCTATGTAATGGCACGACTGATGTTGAGATGAAAAACTGTCAATGGCGCTCATATCGGGGGATGGAATGAACAGTACGAAATGTTGCTGTGTGGAATTGTGTGAGCTGCTCGTCTAGGCACAATGTGAAGTTTTATGTCGAGTGAAAGGTGTCGATCCTTGAAGGGGACAAGGTCTTGTATTATAGGGGTAAAGAGGAAGGGATGAAGCGAGCTTTAGCCCATTGTTTTTTTCCTCGAGCGAGCGGAAAGAACACCCGCGCATGCATACAAGACGAGTGCTCTCCATCATTTGAAGCTGCAAAACTCGAGGGCATTTAAGCGAAGACAAAAAAGTGCGTTGATTTCAATATAAACGTTAATAAGGCCTGCTATTTGAAAACTTTTCCAATGGAGACTTATCGAATGTGCGCTATTTTCTCTAGCGGGAAATCGACCAGCTAGGTTGCCGTTTTATGCACAATAGAGCGCCATCGCCGCGTTACGTCAATAAGTGGCTGTATAAAAAATAACAATACTAAGGCTTTTTGAATTATGTTTCTCTTTAAATAAGTATCAATTTTTAAAGCTATTCAGTATTCTAGCTTTTCGTTTATTAGGAAAGTGAGAGTATTTTTTTTACGCGATCAGTGTAACAGAGTATGGCTGTAGTCTTAAGGCTATTGGATTAGGAAATTGATCAACAAATATTAGTATGATAAGCACAATTATCACCCAAAAAATGCAGACTTAAGAATATTATAGCATCCATTAAAATTGTGAGAGACACAAATCGCAGTTGTTGACCAAATTTATGAAAGATCAACGTATCACGTAAAGAAATTGTCACATTTCGATTTGGTACCAACTTGGTCTAACCAGTGGTTGTTTGACATGGGAGACCGGAATTCAATTCTCCACCAGAAAGCCAATCTTGTCAGTGGAAGGCAATGGCAAACCATTGCCGTTAAGGAGACGTCTAGTAAATGTAAGTTCTCTCTATAAACATGTCGAACTACTGGAAACCAATCTTCAAGTTATTGACCAGATATAGGTTAATAACTGGAAAGAGACGTAATTATATTTAACTATCTCATCGAAAATTGTAACGAAGCTAAGATTTCACTTTTTCCGAAAATTTTAACGAATGCTGCAATGTTCATAAGTTTTCAATGTTTACAGTAAAAAAGTAATTCCCTCGTCCAAAATTAAAATGCTTTACCAGTTTCATGATCCAAGATTCTTAGGAATGACAAACTTTTGAAGTAGACATCTACATTTTTTGTTATTCGAAATTTGGAGAGAGGAAAATGATCGATTCATGATTGCCTGTGAAAAGAAATATGACAGGTATAAACGCTGACGAACTAACAGTGCAGAACTCTCTGTTTTTTTTTCGCAAAAAACTGGGAATTTGGAAGAAAGCTTAACTGTGTATTGAACTTAAGTACTCTTTATATTTTATTTTGTGGTGTAAATAAGATTTTTAATTTTTCAAAATTTCCAGTTTTTTACATGAAACGGTTGTTAATAAAATAAATAGTTAAAATATAGATGAGAGCAAACATTTCACGCTTACACCTTTCTTGCTTAACCCTTAAATGCCACCAGGGGTCATTTGGGCCCTAAGGTGTTTTCAGTAGTAAAAGCAGTTTGTTTAAACAAATTCACGTCAATCAAATATAGTCTAAATTACTCTATTTAAATGTTCTAAACTTTATGCAATTATAAAGTCGTTTTTCAGAAAAATTTTTTTCACTTTTATCCTGCTCGCTATACGATAATTTATTTTTTTCAAAATCTGTGATTACATTAACAAGGCTTTTACGAACATCTACAATATGTTTGAAGTGAATATATTCAAGACTTGAGAAATTATTTAGTTTTCTACGCTTGAGTTCAATGAACCCAGTGTGGCATATATTGATATTTTTTTAAAGTGTGACATTTAAGAGTTAATGAAGGAACTACACTGGCTAAACGTATTTTATGGTGATAAAATGTAAAATAAATTCTATTGTGAACGTAAACTCTATTCAATTCGGAATCGAAGTTGTTATCGCAAGGAAATTAATCAATTTCATCGACAATTTGTTCCCAATAGCACTCTCTTTCGCATACTTGTGGACTTTTCGAGACAAAATCAAAGGTTTCGAGAGAGCGCTTCTTTGTACAAACTTCGCGTAATCGGATTCTTCGAGATGTCTTTGTCGAGTCTCTTTCCTATAAATTTATTCGCAATCGTGTATTACTGTAAAGTGTGTGTTCCCTGAAACGTTTGGATGATGGCAAGAAGAGGGGAAATGGAAGAAACGAGATAGTAGAAAAGAGGGAAAATTGCATCCACCAGCACCAAATTTAAAAACCGATCTTGATCAATCAATGAAGGAAATAGAAATTTCTTTTAAAAGAAACTAAAAAGTAAAAGAAAACAAATATTAATAAATAATCAAGGATGTTGTTCCTTTATATACTGCAATTAAATTTGTTTTCCGTTTTGATATCACAATTATAAAATTTCACAATTCTAATTACAAAGAAATATTGAGAACCGCAGCACTGCGATACGTCATCTGGTGGCGAAAACTATTACTAGTCAAAGTGGGTTGGTTTGAAGTGCTACATACGTTCTAATTGTATTAAAAGTAATGAAATCAAATAATTAAAATCGCTGTGATTCAGAAAGTGTCTTTTAAAAAAACGCATTTCATATGAAAAATGGATGCTAAAGGAATGAAATTTAGTCCCAAGAAAACAAAAAACTAAACTTTTTGTTCTGTTTTCGCTCTAGTAAAGCTTGCAAAGACCAAAAAGTTCGTTTTAACAAATCTTTTGATTTTTATTTTATTGAAAATGATATTAAAAATAGGTAAGTTCTAAAGAATTAAAATCTATGAAAACGACAATTAACTATTTCGACGAAATTAATATCCGATAATCGTATGTTTCTATTTTTCGATTTTTTAAGTGCCGTGTATATAACCTAACAGTTACAAATTTTTTACAAATATTACATGTCCAGCATGCAAAACACTTTTACCCACTAAAAAATTTCTGCACGAAGGTGTAGATGCCATGAACCGACTTTCAACAATGCTTAGTTTCATTATTCATTTATAATTCACAAAAAATACAAAAAGCCGATCTTTCACATGTCAGACGTCAAAAACGACCGGACCACTTACGGCAGCCATCTTGTTCGTATGATGTCACGATTTCGGATCCCGATATTCAGTAGAATTTTCTTTTAAAATTCTCTTAAATTCAAGAGGACATTGTATGTATTACTTATATATATAAAAAAATGTCTCTTCTACTTTTGTAAAAATATTTTTAAAAGTTTTTGTCGAACATATTAAAGTCAGTATACAATTATTCAATTTGTGACTTACATTTCTGTCTGAGTTTAATTTTTACTTTTATTTTTCCGATCAGGATTCTGTGGATATCCAAGTGCAATTTCCTGTATTCCAGTAAAATCATTCATCTCACAAAGCCGCAAAAAGCAACGCTTTATCGGAGAGTCAGTGCATTCCCGATTTGGAGCTTTATCGCGGCGACTCTCGCAATGGTGTGTCCGTCCTTTCGATTCGTTTAATTTCGAAGCGTGTTTCGTAGCCTTTGAATGCCGAACGAAGGCATCTATTTTCCTATCGTAAAATGAAATGCTACCACTATTAAAGCACTTTCTCTTTTGAACCTTCTCGATACATTCTTCCATGTATGGCCTCTGAAAAGAAACATTTTTAGAATCCATTTAGCCTTAAAGTATGTTTCACTTAGTAGAACCCAATTGGTTGTGGATATTTTATGGCGTATAACTATTAGCTTCAGGTGTTCGAAACTTAATCACTCGTAGTCTTGGTACTGATACCTGGTTTTAAACCGTGATTTACGTCATTTTCGAAACAAACCTCGAGTTACGCATCACAATGACACAATCCATGCTTGACTATTCCTTCGTAGTAGTGTATAGTATATCGTGTGCCAACAACTACGATCAGCTGATCGCGCATGCGATTAAATTCTCGCTTTTACTGCTGCCCTAATCGAAGATTCCATGCAGTTATAAATTTTGTAAAAAATGCTATTAATTTCCTGCAATTGTTCTCAAACAAGAAAAAAACCATTTTGCGGGACATACAAGATATCTAAATTGCGATTCGTTTTACAGGAAACTTACATTCGCAGAATACATCACTCAGAAACAGGACTATATGATTATATTTAATAATATTTATTTAACACTTGTATGAAATGAATAATATAAAACATAAAGCTATAAGTTTGTAAAGAAAACAAAAATGGGAGATTTTTTCACACAAAAGACAGAAGGAAGTAAAATGTTTGCTCTCATACAGACTATGAAATATATCAATTACTGTTGTATAAAGTGTATATACTGCCTGTTCAAAAGCCCTTCTGGTGAAAATTAAATCTTCAAGGAAACAGGGCAAAAGTATCCTTTATGTAAAAACGTGTCTTACACATGGTGCGATGAGATGGAAACGAAAAATCAGTATCTAAAATATGTAAGTCAGTTCCTTATTCAAATGTCTATTGTACTCTCACCAACAATTTCCTAGAAATAAAAAATAGGTAAAATGTGTTACAGAGAAATTTTTTAAAAGACAAAAATTAAATGTATTTCGGATAAATTTTACCCAACATTGAGAGAAAGTGACGAAATCTGCTATGCTGTACAAAGTATCACCGTGTATCTGTCGTATCTGCACTTTTTGTGATTCTGCGCTATTACGTTACCGCCAAAATTGACTCTATGCAAAATAAAGTCTTTTTGACTTTTTCATGAAAATTGAAACTTATTTACTAAAGAATTAAAAAATTAAAAAAAGATAAAAGTGTCGAAATACATTGTAGATAAAGATATGTTATTTAGATTTCAACAAATGGTAAGGTAAGGAACATTTTAGTATCATAAATTCAGTTTCAATAACAAAAAAAAAAACATTAATAACAGCGTTTCATATTGATACCTGGTAATAAGGATTGAATAAAAACAAAATTAATATCTTCAGATTTTATCGTAGAAGAGAGAATTATTCTATTCTTTTGAATTCACGATGTTTCCATCTGTCTCAAATGCAGTTATGTCGAACCCGAGGTTTTCGAGCTTCTCCTTTCCTCCTACTTTTTCCCCTTCTTCAAATGGTTCAAAATTCTCTTTTTCTCATTTCGCCACTTACGAATTGCGCGAGGCTCGAGCGGCCTTTGGGGCCGCTCGGCTTCGTCCGCCCAGAAGTTGAGGAGACTCGACCAATCAAAGGTGGTAAGAGAGGAGAGTGACGAGTTACGTGTTTTTGCTCATTTGCTCTCTCGTTGGGCATCTCTGTTCAAGTACTATCATTAGAATAAAATATCTCCGAAAATAATTAATTTCAATTTCCATAGCAACCGCCACACTTCTCAGTAGTTTCCTATTACACAAAAACGAATTTATTTACAATATATTTAATTCCTTTTAATTGTATCGCTAGGCACACCTCACATAGATATTTTATAATCCGCAATAGTGGTCATTCTTTGAATTTATTCAATTCCTTCTAGTCAGTTTACGAAATATGTACAATAAATTATTTGCATTCCGTCATTTGGAATATAAGACACTTATCTTATTAAATGCAAGAAAAGTCACTTTTGCAAATTTTTCTTGTTTTCCGTTGTATTATTTGTCATTGTTCATTGTATATTAAAAATTTTTTAATTTTACTTATAAATTCATATTTCTAAGATTCTGCCGATGTTATCTCTCTATATTAATCTTGAAAAATAAAAACATTAAAGTATATTTTCAACCTTACACTAGTGAGTTAATGAAGTATGCGGTGAGCGCGTTAATAATGAAAAAGAAGGTTAAATTTAAAAATTTCACTATGTCGATGGAGACGAATATAATTTGGACTTTTATTCCCCTTAGTGAGTTTTTAGATGAAGAAAAAATTTCCTATTTGTAAGAATGCAAATTCTCAATTCTTCTTAATTCAACCCTTATTACCGGGTTCAGCAGTTATACTTTACGTTAAGAACGTTAATAACAATGCATTGCCAAACAAAGTATTAAGTGAATCAGGATAGACTCGATAATCATAATAACAAACAAAAATTAAAATTGATCCTAACTATAAGTCTTCCTTAAAGTAGCAGATTATTATAAACCTACAAAGGAAGAAATTTTGTGCAACAGCGGTACTCACTGGTATCTTTATTGAGCCAAACTGTAAGACTATAAATGTGGCTATACAGTGGGACCTAAGCCTAAAGTCTGTTTCGTACAATAATGTTCAACAACACATTCAACTGTTTTATATTGTAAAGATGTCAATCCAATTGGGTTGTTTAGTTTAAGCCTGATGAAATTTGAAAATTTGCTAGCACACAAAAGAAAGTATCGGTGAAAAAACTCCGATGACTCATCAATTTTTCGAAAAATCACTTTTATAGTTTCAAACGAGTATAAGATAATTTCAGGCTAAAAACGGCGGACATTTTATCTTTCATGATGCAAGAAACTTAATCCACTCATCTACCTATTTAAGGCCAATCTTCGGGGTAGGCGGCTTAAAATCGAACCCAATTAAAATGCAATGAGTGAGCACTATTACGTCACCATTCAGGACCGTACATATGTAGACACTGAACCCGTGCTCAGAGATTCGCTAATTTCTACACTACGTAGACTACGCAGTACGGCGCTCGGAGGGGGCATAGAATCAGCCAAGCGTGAAAATGGCCGTAGATCGACCGGCCGTGAATCAGAGGATGAGCGTATTGACAGCTGCGAGATGACTGAACTTGGCATCCCATGATTGCATTTTGCCTTGCGTCGTTGTGAAAGTGAAAGAAACAAAAGTATACTTCTGTTTCTTTTACTCTCCTTTTGACGCAACGCAAAACGCAAATCGCGCCGCCCTGATAGTCATTGCAGAGCGGCATGAAGGCTCAAGCCATTGTCGTCATTTCTATGAAGGCTGTACTGTGCCCACTTCACAATGCGATATAGTTTGGTGGGAATGGTTTTAATTGCAATCGGAAAGATAATCTGCGATTTTTAAGATTTATTCTAGTCTTAACATTTATATGGTATATCCTGTTGCGATAGAGAAAGGAAGTATGAGCTCGTGGGTCGTGTGGAAAAATCCCACGTTCTGGAGACCTTGCTTCATCGTACACGCACTGACGATACGTATGAAACATACACTACAGTGGGATTATAACGCTTCCTCACATTTGTTTATATTTACGGCTCTTAATTTCAGCAATAAAGACAGACAACCAATGCTCTACCGGTCCTGCCTAATGCGCCCTCTGTTTCTGACGACTCTTCCCTCAGGTTACCGTCCTACGAATCCCCAATATGTTGCATCGTAGTGAGAGTGATACAAGCAAAAGTATATATTTCTGTCTCTTTCTCTCTCATTACAACTCAACGCAATTCGGATCCATGAGACGCGAGCCTCATTCAGGGAAGGCGACTAGCGGTGTTTGGTGCGACAGTGGTAAGAGCATATCTCTTCCAAAAAAGTACAGCAAGTAACCCAAAACTGTATTTTGGTTGCACTAAAGCGACAGTGACATTGCTCTATAGAACTACGGACAGTAGCTTTACAAAATTTCTTTCCGTGTACAGTGCCCTGCATTGGTCAACAATTGGGTTGTCATATTTACAAATGAAGGCATTAATATAGGGCACTGTACAGTAGAATGCAGTAATACCTGGTTACCATTAGAGTTTAATGGTAACTAGGGTTGGGTTGACACGTTTACAAAGGAACGCCTTACCAGCCCTTATTTTAAACCACGCTATTGGCATATGTGTTGATGTAGTAAGTTTCTATCTTTTTCTGGATAAAGCTTAGTCGAATGTATATACGGAGAGAAAAATCTAGGCATTAGTGCGTGAACTCTAAGGAAAATAAGCACGGGTCACATGCAAAAATGCCAAGAGTTACCTGGGTTAATAGCAAGCGCTGCTGTGCTCTAATACCGTGAACTTAGCCGACCGAAATTTCCAAAAGCCTCATGGACTTTTGTCGCTCTAACTCGTGGGATCTTCGCAAATACGTTCGTGTGCTTCGGACAACAGCGCATGTCTTGCTTAAAACTCATGAAATCTTAGGAAACAAAGCAAGAGGCGCCTGCGATATGCGCCTGATAAATAGTCCATGTGTTAATACCATGAACTCTCTTGCGCTAAAGCCCCGATTTTTCTTTCTGTGTAGGAAAGGTTAATCGTATCTGGAGTAGACAGATACATGAAGTTAATCCCGTTTTTTTTTATTAAAGCCCCTTAGGTTAATTTCTTTTGTAGAAAGTTTTTAATTTAAAATCAATGTAAGCTTTCTCTTTTGACTGCTTTTTTATGACTAGAACGTAGCTATTCATTGTTCCAATAGTTTCAGTTGGCCACAATCTCAATTGGCTACAAAAACACCAAAAGTTACCATAAGTTGCTAAATTTTAAAAAAATTGTTTAAAAAAACACTAGAAGGGAGTTAGGTTGGTACAAATGGCAGCGTTTTAATTGGTTACATTCGTTAGAATTTTTTCTAAGACGTATTGCCATCCACTTAACACCGATTTTCGAATTTAGTGTTTTTGTGACCATTTGAGATTATGGCCAATTAAAGTTATTGGAATAATGAATACCTACCGTTAAGTATTATCCCTTTTAAAATGTTAACCCCACCTACATCCTACTCTTCATCATTATACTCATATTAGTTAAATAAAAAATTTCTGGGATTTTGTTCTGAATCAATTATGGGACCACAAGTCAATAATTCTTCTCATAATATTAAAATGCTTTTGAAAACACAAGAGTTATAATAAAATTAAAATTAAAAAAAAATAAATAAATACTTCTGCACATTCGACATTATATGGTAAAATTGTTGTTTCCTATTCCCTGCTAGGAGTTCATTTTTTTCGGATTCATTCGCATTGTGAATATGAAACACTACTAAGACCAGATCGATAGATGAGTAAGAGTTTTTTAAATACATATTTAAATAATTTATAATTAATGAAGGCTCTAAATACCAATTCTGCTTAATAATTTTTTTTATATTAAAGGTTGAACAAGATAACCCATTCAGCACAAAATTTACGGACGTTTTTAGAACGTTGCAAAACCGTTCCATGTATGAACAGATAAGTTCATAAAACATTCAATATTCCTAAAACGTATTTGGAACATCTTGCATGCATTGATCGTTTTTGGAACATAATTTGGTCTGACAGGTCGTTTTTGAATCATTCTGAAACGTAATCAAACTCAGCCACCCTCAACAGATCTGTAAAGCCCGTAGCGCCTGAGGGACAGGAAGAGACACGTATCTCTCGCCGAGCCTCTCTCTCGACGCCTCACTTCTTCTCATCTAAATGTGCGGTTGACGAAAACTTTACGAACGCAATAACTTAGGCTACAATACTGTAGCGTCCGAGTATAGAAATAATTTCACTTAAATTGCAAAAATTATTTCCAGTAACTACACGGAAACACCAGGATAACCCAGGTATAATGGTAATTTGTTATACCGAGTTCCTAGATCCGCAATCTATGATGAGGGTGCGAGGATTAGAGAAGCGCTCCTATCTACCTGCTCTGCAGGCGCTCCGAGTTCGTTTTAATAACGCAGCTTGTTTAAGTCATAGCAATTCTAAAAATCGATTTGCGATAATTTCAGACAATACCCGAAAAAGGCGACATTTTGGGGTTTGTGTGTACACTCGACTCACTGAATATAAACCAATGCAATACTAATAACCTCACAATATTAACCATCAGTCATCAGTTACCTAAAATCTCACTTAATACACTGCGCATTAGTTGCGCTCGGCATCTGATTGGTTGCTATTCGTGCGCAATTTAAAATGCTAAAAAATATTATTTTAAGTGCAATACGCATGCGCATGTGATGTGACATTTTAGAAAAGGATTTTCGTTAATATTGCGGGGGCCTCTGTTCTGGGTTCCGTTAATATTGTGAGAGTTGAGTGTATGTATAGTGGCTTAACAGGTACATTTTCGGGGTATGGCATTTTATTAAGGGGACGATCAAAGTTAAGTAAGTAAGAGTATGTTTTTCGCCTGATATGAAGAAAATTCAATTTTATGTGAATAAGTACTTTAAACAATTGTACGATGAGTTGCCACGGTTTGAGTTTAAATAAGAATTTTTTATATAAAATTTGCATAATTGAAGGTTTAAACATTTAGTTTAAAACATGATCACGGATTTACGCGTCCTAATGAACAATCTTGATGATCCAGGTAACCCAAATATTAACTTCAAGCAAACTGGATACTTTGCCGAACATAAATCTACATCAATTCCGAAGTTTTACAAAAATTATCCTTGTTCTAATCAACAGTCCTTATGGAGAAAATATCAAAAATAGGTCTTCGAAAAGTAAATGTAGATGAATTTTAAAGATAATAAAAATTAGCATTATTTTTTCAGATAAGTTTCATCCAGGTTAATTAAAACTGAAATTTCTTGCCATTATAAGAGATGTTGCTACTGCTAGAAGCAGATTTTTAACGAGAAGGTATAGGACTTCCAGCAAAAAACAAACATTTAATTTTTCACACATTTTGACTTTAAAAAATATTTATTAAGATGACAGAAATTTACGAAAACACCCCAGGTAATGTAGATTTCTAAAACAAAAGACTTCAAGGAAGATGGGTCTTGATACCTGGACCACCAGAATCATTTATTCCGGTAGCGGGAACTTCGGTTAATTTCCACGATATTGCAAAGGAGGGTACCAAAAATTGGTCCATCGCACCCACTAATGCGACTGATACCAAACTAAAGCTCGTATTCAGAAGATCAAATTTTATAATGGGACCAACTTTATAGAATTTAGCCTTCATACTGTTTTCTGTCATTCAGTGTTAAAATTCACACTTAAATGTAAGAGTAAAAGTAATGCAGAATGCGTCAAGTGTCTCTATCTAAAATGATTCTTTTCCTTTTACTGGGTTAAAACTTGGCAGAATTATAGTCCTAGTGAACCTTTATTAATTCACCAAACCATAACTCCATTTATAAAACGATTTATATTGTAGTCAACTCTTGTAATTTCTCAAAAGAGAGTGGTAACCCATGTTACCACAATGCTCTAAAAAGAGCATTTATGTGTTTCGAAGTTAGAGGTTCGTAATTGCGCGAACCTCTCAGAACAATTGCCTCTTCGAGGTCGAAGGCTTCGTGATGACGGACCTCATACTTGGTGTCGGTAGTAGCGAATCGCTCTCCCTGGGTTGGAACCGTACGGCTGGGTTCACGAGATCAACCCGCTTGATTTTAGATCGCGCGGGTGCCTCTTGCGCGGTGGTATGCAGCAAGACGTAGAGCTTCTTAAGGGTGCGTGACTCCCGTACGATGGGCGCACTCTTCTTCGGAGAGACCTTCATTGGAGGCGCACGTAGCTTCAGAACGTCATCATCGCTTCCTTCGGCGATGGGGGCTTTATTGACGAGGCTGCGTACATTCAAAATCCTCGGGCGGAACACGAGGCTCTTCCCCGGGGTGACTGGAACGCCGTCTCTTAGTCGAAAACAATCAGGTCCGAAAATGTCGTTCTTCGATGGAGGAGTGACTGGTCGGCGTGGCAGTGGGGGGTTGCTTAATATCACCCGCGTCTTTGGCACTAGGAGTCGTTGTTTTATTAATTCCCGTTGCTAATACGGATATGGAATCGCGATCTTCTCACCGGGGAGAGCTGTCTGTTAGGCTTCTAGAGCCTTTCGGATTTTTTCCGCGATCACTTTTCGGGGATCTGGTCTATTTTTCTTGGGAGGCATTCTGCACTTGAAAGGGATGGAATTAAAGAAGTAGGAGGAAAGTTAGGAAAGGATTCCGCTCGGTACACCACCTTGGTTCTGGTCGGTACTCGTCCGAGTACACGGGAGCACAAAGTGGGTACCGTGGGTAATCGTGGATTACACCGCACGGAGAAAAAGTAAGGAAGAGGGAGCGTTGGAAAAAAAAGGACTAAGGAAAGGATTCTGTTCGGTACACCACCTTGGTTTGGATCGGTACTCGTCCGAGTACACGAGAACACAAAATGGGTACCGTGGGTAACCATAGGTTACAAAGCACAGTGGAGAAAAGGATAGGAGTAGGGATTTAGGATTTGCTCAGATATCTTTGCGCATGCTCCGAACCGAAGTTCACCACCGAGCGACAGCGAGGCTAAATGCAAAAGCCACGTTCAATTTGCATCACAGCATCTTGTATCCATTATATTTATTATATCAGTGTTATTAACATTAAATGGTAGAAAACATAATAAAGGCTAAATTCTACAAAGTTGGGACCACTATAAAATTTGATCTAGTGAATATAAACTTTAACTTGGCATCACTCTCATTTTCGGTACCGTTCTTTGTGTTCGAAATTTAATGGTTATTGTAAATTGTTATTATCTATGTCTGATTATTCTATTATGACCAGATGTAAAACCACTAACGATTATTTACTGATGTATGGACGTGTCGAAATCACACCTTTGGCAGCGTCTAACAAAAATGTTTAATACAACTAAGTAATTAATTTAATGATACTATTATCTATGTTAATAGTTATTTGAAAAGACAGGCTTTATTTAAATACAGAAGTCTCTGTTTTTTGAAAACAGATGCACTTAGCGGTATAGATATTTTCCCTATATACTGTTGGGTGGTTTCTCCTACTACAAATTGTATAACAATAAATAAAATAACTAATAGATTAAACTATGTATAGTCACTGAAAACAGACATTCTACATAGTTTACACTCATCACTTATTCGACACAATCGAACCAGCGATATCATATTAATAAGACCAGAGTACTCTGTGTAAGCTCTAGTAATGAACTTTGGATACAATGAAAATGAAGTCGAATGAAAAATTGAACTTCTAATCTTCTTGAGCAGCAATTTCGATCCGGTGCTAATCCGGACCCGATCGGGCTGAATCGGGTGCAAATAGCCAAATTGCATCAGATTGGGACAGGGCCAGACTCGAAATAATACAAATTTGGCAATTCCTGCACGGTTTGCCCTTGTTAAACATTGTAAGAAATTTAAACTCGTTTTCATCTCCTCGCGAGAATGAAATTAAATTTGTAGGCCGTTGGCGAACGCTGGATATGTCGATACACAATTTCAAATTGTACAAGACGAAAAAATTTCGACCAGTATTGTTGTAAAATATAACGTAAAATACGATATATTCACGTTGTTCCAATTAATATCGTAACTTTAAACACCATTGCCGCCGGCCGTGCACTGGGATCTCGTTGTAATTTAATTGCGCGCCCGTCGTCAGGTTTTTTTCTGGGCTTTGCGTGGACTTGCGTTTTGAAAAGTCATTTCTATTTTGTAACAGGGAACAGGGATAGGGGGAAATTAGTGAGAGTAGTTGAGAGAATTGCCTTCGTGACTGGGTCAATATGCAGCAAATGAAATATGTGGGCTTAACGTTGTTCAATACAGATGAGAGATGAAAATGTCATTTCTAAGTACCCGTTAGCTTTTCTTTTAATCAGAAATATTTTTCACTTATCTCTAAAATGCTCTACAATGCTCGGATTATTCAATATTTTTATTTGATCTATGTATGAAAGTTTCAAATTTTTCAATGATTCAGTCATGAGATACGTTACGCACCGCAAAATAAAATTTTTTTCTGAACCTCTGGCATATTGGCCGTAAATTAGTTGTTTCTTAGTGTTTTTAAATGACAAAATTACTGTTTCTCCTACTTTGAGAAATTTTCATAATAAATTTCCTTATACTGTTTCGATTTCCATGGCCATTTGTTCGCGGCTTTACTCGTGCATCCAGAGCATTCAAGAATGACGTGAAAGTGTCAGCTTAATTTTATTCATAAAGCTCCTTGTCTCGTGGCACTGACTGTGGAAAACCAGAAAAATATTATCATCCGTCCGGGAGTACAGAACGACGTTAAAAGGAAAGTGAAGGGGTGCGAGCCAAGAGTGAAAATACGAACCATTTCGATAGTTTTACAGTTTTTTGTCGATACTAGTAGAAACTAATGTAATATTAATACCAATATTTTTCAAATAATTTAACAGGGTCGCTTTTCATTTTTTACTCGCAGGTCCGACAATACGCAGGCAATTAAATTTATACTAAACGCGACATATGTAACATTTATGTGATAAAGCGAATATGAAAATAAAGACACTTTTATACAAAATAAATCGTTTTTAATATGATTTATTCTATTCCCTTTTCCAATAATATTTAAATAAACATATTTCTTCATACATTACATTAGGAAATCGTTAAGCAGGTAAGAAAAGTTCCATACTCTCAAAATTAAAGTAAGTGAATATTTTGTTCACAATTTTATGAATGTGTGACTCACTGACTTAAAGAGTTTAAACTTACTTGGAAAAAAAAATTTTCTTCCATTTTTTAATACCTGTAGAGTGGTCTTTTCATATTTTTATGTCGACCGTTTGTGACTCAAAGCAGAAAAAAGTCATGAGAAACATAAATTGCAAGCGAACAGAATCAATTTGAAAGAGTGAAGTGCTGTCGCATTGAAACATTTCCCTTTCAAACATTGCTCTCTCCTCTTTCTCCTTCACCCCCCTCCCCCCCTCTCTCTCTCTACCTCTCCTTTTCTGTGTGAGCTATTATAAAAGTTCTGAAGTTCCCGACACAGAAGTAGGAAATTGGTCCAGTTCAGTAGGTAAAGAAATTTTTTAGAGTAATACATCATGCCTTCAAGGAAAAGATTTTTGCTTTTTTAATTGAGAAAAATTTTCTACAGATTAATTAAAAGTTTTATTGGAATGTGCGAATTTACATATTAGATATAGACGTAATAAATTCGTGTTATGTCCGAAATAATTATACATGTTTTTACTCTATTTAAATGCACACTTCTATTTGATAAATGCCCCAGCGAAAACTTCAGATTGAAATTCATTCTGAACCAATCCGAAATTTTCTGAATCATTCTGGAATTTTTATTCGAACAAAACAGTTTCATTCCGATCCAATCTCAAGGAAATTTTCAATACGTTTTAATCCGAGGCCCTTTCAAAATCAATCAGAACTTGTAATCCGAATGAATCTGGTAAATCCGAATTAACCAGCATTAATCGGGCCTATCCGAATCCATCCGAATAATTCCAAAAATTTCTGAGAAATTAGGATTCATTATTTGGATTGACTGAATTTATTGGAATTGAGATTTCGGATTAATTCAGATTGACCGGGTTCATCTGGATTACAAGTTCGGATCGATTTTGAATGGGCCTCGAAATGATTCGGATTGAAAACTTCTATCGGATTAGAAAAAAATGAAAATTGTATTCATAATAAAGTTGGGAATTTCGAAAGTACTGCATCATAATTTGCCGACTTTCTTGTAAAAAATAATAATAGAAACACAAAGTTGTATTTTGAGGATTTAAAGCTTTTATAATATAAAGCTTATTCATGCCTATTCGTATTATATTTCATTACACAGAGATCAAAGGACATCTCTCTGTTTGATATTTGATGGATTTAAAAATCATTTGCCACTCGCTTGATTCAGCCTGCGGTTACGCTTAAAATCAAAATTATTATTGACGACGTGGTGGAAAAAAGGTGGTGGGTAACATGGAGACAACGTATTAACGAATGGGTCAGGTTTGTGTAAAACGAGCGAGTAATATTTGTATGACTACGAGCTTTCCACTTTGAACAACGCATGGCATTCGTTACAATCAACAATAACCGTTTATCCATATTTCAAAGTTCAATGTGCTATCAGGCGATTCAGTTGGGGTGAGTGAGGTTGGGAGAAATAGTATTCGATATAAAACAGCGCGAAATTGCATTCCTAACCGGGCGACAAGCAGCGCTTTATCATGCTTTTCGAATTGGCATGGAAAGGCAGGCCGTCGATATCTGACCGCCGTGGTGTGGACGCCTCCGTAAATCGCATTTGCAGTGAATTATTACCAGTACCTTGTCGGACCACAATGAAAATTTCGACTAACAAAGTAGTAGAATCTTAAGAACTGTAAAGTAATTTTAACGTCTATTTTATTTCACACAAATATATAGAAACTGGAACACTTATTTAATTATAGAGTAATAGAAAAATATAAAACAATATTCCATATGCAATCTGGAATTTACAGTTTCAAATTTTTTAAATGCCATTTAGAATTTTTCATATTATCAATAATAGAAATATAAACATTGATAATGATGAACATTAATTATTAATTTTTAACATTAATAACATCCTTCAAATTCTTGAAAAAAATTTTAAAACAAAGAAATACGAAACTAGCTGTCAAGTTGTATCAACTTTTGTACTCATTCAATGAGCACTTTGCTTCCTGTAAGCAAATATGATTTGCTTCCTCATAGAGGAAGCATTAAATATTCTTTACGTCAGCATTAAATTTTGATTACTTGAGAAGTTATATTAAAAAAATTCATTTTCGAAAATTACAATAAAACATAACTTTCTTATTTTTCTATAAAATGCACTAATCTTTTAGGTGAATTAATTCATCTAGGCAAAAAGAATCTTCATTTCCTTTACATCAGTTTTAAATTTTAATTATTTCAGAAATTATAGTCGAAAAATTACTTTTTTTAAAATACAATTAACCATAACTTTTTTATTTCTCAATTAAATGCATTCATCATACAGGTCACTCGATTCGTCTCGACATAAAGAATATTCATTTTCCTTACGTCAACTCAAAATTTTGATTATTTGAAAACATAGAGCAAAAAATTAACTTTCAAAATTATAAATAAACATAACTTCCTTATTTTTTAATGAAATGCATTAAACATATAGGTCAATCGATTCGTCTCAATGAAAGAAATCTTCATTTTCCTTACATCAGCTTTAAATTTTCAATATTTGAGAAGTTATATTGGAAAAATAAATTTTACGAAAATTATAAAAGTATATAAAACTTGCTGTAGGGGTACCTGCCAGTCGTACACCTAGTGGATCTTCCTGAAGAAGACGTCCAGATTTCGTACTGGTCGCTCTGCTATGGTGGTAACCCGCTAGCAGAAAGACCAGATTAGTTTCACCGAGTACAGACTTGCTGCTCCTCGGCGAACTGAACGAAATTGTGTCGATTCGGTGCTTTCAAGCACTTGTAGTTACGTAATGAGTAGCCGGCGGGTGGTAGGAGAAACCGTTTGGTAGAACTCTCGCCCCGCCCGCTCGGTGACATGATCTGACAGTGATAGGAACTGAAAGATAGGAATATGCGGCGGGCGACAATACTGCCCATTACAATATTCATACTCATCAACGATTTTTGCAGATTTCGTAAAGAGAATGTTCTCTTACTGACATTCCTACAATCGATATTGTAGGAATTTATGCGCAGTTGATCTTAAAACTGTCTCCATAATGGCAAGACAAGTAGTTTTCATACTGAAAACCGAGTTTATAATAATAATCTAACGGATAGGGACCAAATTCGATTGAGTCGGAGATATTGGAAAGATTTATTAGTAACAATGTTTCAACAATTTATTAGTGCAGGGTAGATAATGTAAAATCCAATCAAGTCCGCTCCATATTGATTGCCGCATTAAAACCGTTAATATGTTTGATATGATTGACTAGTGTTTATGCTTATTTTTGATAGGAGTTAAATGTTATTGACTGTTTTCAGACGTTCTCAATGCCGTTATTAAGTGTTTTTATTGACATTTGACAGGTGTCCTCTAAGTCGTAAATATTATTCTCCATTTTTAAGAGTTTATATTGACAGATTTATGTGATTGATATGAACCAATAGATTAAAAATATTATAATATTAATAATAAATGTATTATATTTAAATAGATTTTTTATATTAATTAAATTTAAGTTTTCAACTATGGTATGGCCACCACATACTATGGTGTGTGGTGGCAACCATAGCCACCACATACCATAGCCAATAACCAACCTAACCTGGGGATTTACTTCCATCATCCTCGAATCCCATTCAATACATGACTAGAGGGCGCAACCATAGCCATGTTTCGAAGAAAATGGTGTGTTGACTAACACTCAACTCACTCTGGAGTAAAGCCGTATCTGCCAAAGTAACCGCGATTAAAAATCGTTAAAGTCAATTCAGACGATTTGGACGAAAAAATAAAACAATTTCAATTGACAATTAACAAGAGAAATAGAACATTTATTCTCCTATAATTTACAAATCTAAGTTAATCTAGTGTGTCTGTGTAACGCTTGAATATATTGCAGTTCTAAATATTAGTTACGCGAAATTTATGGTTTACAGAAATGTTTGAAAGTACGGTAAGCGCTTGATAGGTGGCAATGATGCGCCCTTTAGTCACATATCCAGCGTACTTAACCTGAGGAGGAGGTTCCCGTAGATGATGTCCAGGTCGGTCGGTTTTCCCTCAGGTCAGCCCAGGAATGAATAGCACGATTACGAGCCGGCGTATACTTTTGCTAGATATACGACTGTAGTTGCGCCCGTCAGTCGCACAATGTTCAGATCTTGAACAGATTTGTAGGAATAATATTAAGGCGTAAATAAAATGTTCCGATGGTGAACAAATTTGACTGTCAGTTATAAAAGTGGATGTAAATGTTACTGCCACCAAATGTTAGGTTCTGGCATTTAATGACTTTGCATAAAAAATCTGGTTTTTACAGAATTTTTAAATCGTCTTAAGAGACACTCGAGTTCGTTCTTAATCAGGAAAACTAGCTAATAGTCACGTAGACAGTTTAGGGACCTAATTGCGGCAATAAAGCACTCCTGTAAGGCCCTTCCACAAAAACTAAGGATCTTGAGACTTTCTCACGATCTTTTCCAATGTTGTCATATTTTTCCACTTTCTTTTAAAATGTAATTTCTGTAAAAGAACATTGCAATGTGAAGGGTAGAGACTTTTTGGAAGATCTTTAGGGTCAGTCGCCTTCTGACTTGGAATCAGTTAGCACGCACCGTACCGCACTTCCGAAAACTTAACTTTTGTATCTTATATTTTGTACCGGACTTACAATAAAAATCAATTTGTATCTTTACTCATACTTAAATAAATATAGTGTTTAATAAGAATGTTTCTGATTCTTAATTAAAAACATAATTGAACAGTTCAACACTAGCAATGCAAGATTTCTTGCATGCTTAACACACAAATAGTGGACTCAACCTGAAGAAGATGTCCAGTTCGATTCCGGTCGCTCCACTATGGTTACGCCCGTCAGTAGAGAGACCAGTCAGTTTACCGAGTGTAGGCTGATGGTGCGTTTATACCTCTGTCCGACCGACCGGTGCAGACAGAAAGTACATGAGAGTAAAAGAGATAGAGAGTTATTTTTGTCCAATTTTTCATTCTCTATCTCTTTTACTTTTATGTACTTTCTGCCTGCACCGGTCGGTCGGACAGAGGTATAAACGCACCATGAGCTACTTCTCTGTGAACCGGGCTGAATTGGCGACTGCGAGCGTCTTACATACTCAAGCAGTCGATCGTCTGGCGTGGCGCGCAGGCGTGCTGTATGATCACGAAAGTAGGGATAGCGGGACCTCGCGAGTAGAGTAAGCGTATGTAATGAGTAGGTACAGTACTGCTAGTTACAAAGATAATAATTATTTTATTCAAGATGTAGTTTTTTTAAGTCAGGTTGGTGACGGCCTTTTCATATGCAGTGTTTTTAGACCGTGTCATAAATGAGAGGTCTGAAGGTGCCCGAGCACTTATTATACAATATACTACAGTTCAACCTAGCTAAGAGCTCACTACTTGATGAGAGAGGGAATTCTTACCCCTAACTGCCCGTTGGTGAGCTCTTATTGAGGTTGTATTGTATTATATAACCTGTTTGAACTTCTATATATATTTATACTTCTGTTTATATTTTTAGAGTTCTCTAATTCGGTATTGAAACAATTAGCTCCATTGCGATAAGCGAACCATCACTCTAAATTCCGTCCGCGAAAGTTAAGTTTAACTTTCAACTTGCGGCTTGGCCTCTGGCCAATGCACTTCTCGTAATTCACGTAATACGCAACCCATCCAATTACAGAATATGGATTTTGTTGCTTAGCCTTAAATAAAGGTTCCGACTAGAGAAGTTAAAACAGGTATAAACCCGTCTAAGTTCATTAATTGCTTAGAATCTTCACCCCATAATGGTTAATTATGAAATATTCTACGAGAGATTGTCGTACGTAATCCCATTGTGTGACGAAAGTTAGCCACGCGATTAGGTGAAGTTGTATCACGACATGGGACTACATATACGATTAGTTTTGTAGTATGAATCTCCCCTATCGACTACTTTGAGTTGTGGCCCCGGTGTTATTATACTTATAAAGTTTTGTTTCATCTGCATTCATAATTTTTAGTTATACTTGTGACAATCTCTAACACATTCCGTGAACGTGTCATAATAAAAATAACAATTGGTAAGTAACTTTAAGTAAATTTGTTTAATTTTCACTCAGAAAAATGAAATTTAATGTGAAAAGGGTGAAAAGGATGTGGTTTTACACAATAGTAGATTGCGTGCCAATAGGAGAAACTGTACAGTCTATATGGCTGTATAAAAAACAAAACAAAAAATAGAAAATCCCTTTGGCAAAAATGCATTGAAAAATGTGAAACGACTAAACTGGACCAATCAGAGGCGCCGCGCCGCCTGCGTACTGAACAATCTCGTAACGTTGGCCAGAGCGGGAGGCCAACGTGCCGAAAAGAGAGGTAGCGGTCACTAACACAAAGATGGCCTCCCGTCCACGCACGTAAGCGGTGCCCCTGATTGGTCCAGTTTAATTATTTCATGACTCAAAAACTAAAATTTGAATGCATTTTTGCTAAAGAAATTTTCGATTCTTTTTTTGTTTGTTTATTATACAGCCATATAGGTCCGGACAGTTAGAACTGGGACACCCTCTTTACAAAAATGAAAAACATTTGGAACAGTGAAAAGTTAAGTTTGATCTCTTGTTTTCAAAAACAGTTTGAGTTTCGTTTTTTAACAATAACATTGAATAGAGAGATGAAATGAGTGAGAGAAAAAAACGAGATAGCTTAATACGCGGATTACTCGCGCAGGGAACTTTCTTCTTTCCGTACTAACAGCGCTTTCCTGTGCTTGCCAAGATATAACGTCTTGTTGGTGGTTTTGTTCAATTAACTTGTCGAGAGAAGCTCTAACGCCGTGCTGATTGATCTGCGAAGTAAAAAGCTCGGCAAGTTGGCGCTATGATTCAAGCGGATGAAGCGGATACTTTTGCATTGAGGGCTCAGAAACGATACACACTCTAAGAAATAAATTTATTTGCAAAGGGGAATTCGCGAAATTAAAATGTTTTCAAAGTGACAAAAGAATATGCCTCTTTAAGGTACGTCGAGATCTGGGACTATTTCTTATGAAATTAGGTCATTTGGCGGGTGTTCAATTGCTTCGTGACTCTCACCAAAGACGATAACGTCAACTATAGAAATTAATTTCTTCCATTACAGTTTACGCTAATTTTAGGTAGCGGAAACTATTTTTCACTTAAGGGGATAGTCTAATAACTGAAACTTTTATTAAAACTGTTTTCGAAAGTTTTTTAATAAAAAAATTAAATGTAATCATATCAAATTTTTTATATATTATTATTGATATATCTGAAACTGTACAAAAAAGTTTTTTTTACAATTTTTTTTTAGTGTTTTTTACGGCCAAAGTCAGCATCTCAAAAAAAATTATGTGACTGGTCCAGGTGATTGATGCTCTTCAAGATATTTGAAACAAAAAAATCAAATTGATTATTGTTCTGTAGTCTTGTAATTCCGTCTATGCTAGGATTTTTCAATTTTAACTGAAAAATAACAAAATGCCGGGCTTCTAACAAATGTGACATTTTTTTTCTCGGAAATCGGGCTACAAATCAGAAAATAGTGAACGAAAAAAAGATCCTAGCCCCCAACATGACATCAAACAAACGTTGTTTTGAGAAAAACGCGTTTAAAGATTTATTAACAGTTTTTTTAAAATAAAAATCATGCTTACTAACACTCCCTTACGTTGCACAGTAGGTTAAATTACAAAAAATTCGACAAAATCCAAAAATTGAATTTTGAACTTTTATGAATTGCACTCTATAGGTACTATAATTTGTTTCTGCACTCTATACCACCCTCAAATCACAATATAACCCTCAGGTATTTATCTGAAAACAATCTGAATATAACCGTTTTCGAGAAAGGTTTAAAGTGAAAAATGAAAATTGTAAGATGATAAAAATTTGTTTATATAATTGTTTTAACAATTAAAATTGTTGATTGTCATGTAGACTCCGCAATGGTTTCAAAATTTGTAATTTATTCTTCATTGAGTTGAAAAAAGCAAGTTTCTATTATCTCTAAAAATAGCCAAACACTGCATTTGTTAATTAAATTTGTTTCAACGTAGAATTTAACCCCAAAAAAAGTATTTGTAATCGGCACTTTCGTAATTTTTTTTTAAGTAATTTGTTCATCTATGTTCTTCCTTTCACTCAACGCCATATTTAGTCGGTTATTTTGAATTTCAACAAATGTCCAACGGTTCTGAAAACTAGACAAAAATTGCTAAATTTTGATCATAACACGATTTTTTTTAAGGAAAACTATTATAATATTGGAGAGCAGGCGGTGTCCTGTTGAGAAAGAATACCCCATTACTCGTATTTACAATATATATTTATATCATCATTATGACGTAAAATTTTACAAGTCACAAACTTAGCTTTTATTAAAGTAAATTCATTTAATCGTGTTATTTAACTCTGGAGGTTGCATATTTCTCATACTGCATATGGTAAATTTTAGATTATTTAATTTTAGTTACTATTTATATTATTTTTATCTCCTTTGCCTGAGCTCTGGAAGATTCCTACCTTATTATATCTTGTCATTTTGTAAATAAACTTTATTATGGAAGTAACAAATTTATTGGACAAATTCTACATTATCCTAATTTATTTTGGACTGCGGAAGGACTTTATGATATTATTGTGATGCATGAGAATGTTTGCATTTTCCCGCTTTTTTACATGCCCATTCTTAATAATTGTCATGGAATGTGATTGCTGCGTTGCCTTTCTGCATGTCTGTTCTTCATATTATTGGATGAGATTGCTGCGTTTCCTGCCTTTCTGCATGCCATATTGAGAACCCTTCAGTTTCTATCTCTTCAGAAGGTTTCGTCCTGGCCTTTTCAAAAATATTATCTGAAAAGCCTTGTGCACGAGGCCCAATTAATCGCCTGCACGTTCCTGCCCAACCTTGAGCATTCTTCATTTAAGTTAACATCTGTATATTATTCTAGCCACTGTGACATATGGATTAATTGGGACATTGAATGGACGAATTAACATCTTTTTGGGTCAAGTTGGAATTGTTCTCGGACATCAACTTTATAAAGTAATTATGGACATTTGGACACCAGTAGTACCCCTTATGACTACAACCCTGTAAACATTCTTCTCTACGACTAAGTCACATAGCAACGTCAAGCCTATGATTTCTGTTATAACCCACCCAGTGGGCACAAAATTTGGCGACGATTTTACGATATCATTACGACATTTTTACGACATCGTGAAGACATCCTATGTTAATGTCGTAAAAATGTCGTAAAGATATCGTAAAGACGTCGCCAAATCCTATGACGTCTTTAAGACATCACAAAGAAATCTTGAAGACATGGACATAGGATGTCTTTACGATGTCGTATAAATGTCGTAACGATATCGTAAAGATGTCGCTAAATTTTGTGCCCACTGGGCAGATGTAAAATTTGATCCCCTCATTTTTTGTTAAATCTTCATGTTTTGTGAACATGTGTTCGTCTGTGTGTGTGTGTAGATTTTTAGCTTTCGTTCACGATTACTTTCGAAGAAATTAACCGATTGGATTGGCCTTTGGTATACTCTTTTAGTGTCTTAAAATTAAGGCCGAGTTCGTTGGCCAGACATTTTTAATGAAAATTAAAAAAGTTAGAGCATTTTGAAAATTTGAAAAAAAAATTAATTTAAAGCCAAATAACGTACGATATGAGAAAGAGTTAAAGGATGAAAAATATATATTTTTGAACGCCCTAAAGGACTCATGTAACAATTTTTAGATTTTTCTTAAAAAATCTAAAATTCAAATTTTTAGTCAAATAACGCGTGATATAGGGAAAATTATCAGAACATAATTATTGGTCTTTAAAATATCTACAAATTCTCCCTTGACCATTAATTGACATTGATGAGAATGTGTTCCTTAAGGTCAATAGAACCTTAAGAAATTTAAAAAAATATATATAAACGAATTAAAGCACGCACATTGTGATGAGAATGTGTGCTCACAATGGCACCCCTAGTTTATGATAAAAATATTTTTAAATTACTTAAAAATCTTGAAACTCTTCTGAATTATTTTGAAGATCCTTTAAAATTCATTAAAATGAGTTGGCAGCTCTGCTCTCGATTCTAAAGGGCAGGTTGTGAATTACGAGATTGCTAGAACCTATTTTCGATATAATCGCAATCTTTTTTTCATGATAAGATTATTTTAATGTCTGAATAATCTTAAGAATTTGGTATATTTAATTTAAAACTGAAAATTATAACAATCACTCAGCAGATGCATCTGATTGGTGGCAATGCTATAAACATATCTAAAATTTTTATAAAGTATCGTTCAGTAACATTACTTTATAAAAATTATTGTTACTTAAACAGTTACTTTGCATTATTGTCGTTGCTAAAAAAATTGTAACTCTTTGCTAGAAACTACTTCGATGTACATCCTTTATCCTAATATTTACGAGTATTTTAAAGATTTTTTTTTCCCTTAGGTATTACACTTTTTTCTCTAAAAATTCACATTTCCGGAAATATAATTTTTTTTACTTTGGGAAAACTTAATTATGGGGGAATAACATTTGTTGATAGTACCTACAAAATTTATAATTTATAAACAGTTTATTAATGATTTTCATGAAGATTTGAAAGACTGCTGAGAGAGGAAGTCACTGAAAAACGGACATGGCTGATCGGAATAAAGGATTTGTGCTTCTTAGTGCAAGGCAAAAAAGGAGGGGATTGTCTACAATTCAAAATGTCGGACATAATAATTCCATCGAACCCAGTTCTGATTCCGAAGAGATATCTGCAGTAGGTGATGAGCCATCATTTGAACCTGAAAACAATTCACAGCACTCCGAAGAGGATCAAAATTCTCATGAAGATCGAGCAACTGTTAGTTCTGGAGGGGATAGTGACCGTGAAATGGACGACGTTGATGCTGAAATTCCAATGCCAGAAGTAGATCAGGAAAGTGACACAGATACTTCGGAAGAAGAAAATAATGACTTTGATAATGCTTTTCACGATGTACGAGATGTGAGCAAGACAGTGTTGAAAAATGCATTTTTAGCAGCAGGTCTTAAACACAACCAAGGAAATATTTTATTGAAAACCCTAAGAGAGTATCCCTTAAATTTAAATTACTTACCGAAGGACACAAGAACGTTATTAAAAACTCCCACAGTCGTAGTCACCACAATTATTCAACAAGTCACTGGAGGAGAATATCTTCATGTTGGTTTTAAGGGAAACCTTTTAAAAAAGTTAGAGAGTCTTCCTGAAAATGTGTTGCCGGACCGATTAGAAATTGATTTAAGTACAGATGGAGGTAAAATTAACAAAGGCTCGCACCAGTTTTGGCCTCATCAGTTCAGAATTTTTAATATATCGGACAAAAGACCAATGATTGCCGGCATATTTAAAGGAAGGCACAAACCTTCAAATGCGTTTGAATTTTATGAGCAGCTTATTCAGGAAATTATAGAGATTCAGAATGAAGGTGAAATTTTAGTGAGAAATCGGCGAATTCCATTATTCTTTCGATGCTTTGTCGCTGATGCACCTGCTAGAGCTTTCGTCTTGAACCACTATGGACATAATTCAACCAGCCCGTGTTTGAAATGTAAAATTGCAGGTGTTCGACTGGACGGAAGAATGGTTTTTCCAGGTATCAGACACCCACCAAGAACAGATGAGGAGTATAGCAATGTCGTAGATGACGAGCATCAGAAAGGTAGAAGTCCACTATCTCAATTATTGGGATTAGTTACACGTGTTCCATTTGCAATTATGCATTCCGTGTGGCATGGAAATGTAAAAAAAGTAATTGAAGCGCACGTAGATGGTAAATTTGGATTCCAAAGAATGAATGCAAGGAAAGTAAACATTTTCGATTCGAGAATGTTAAGTCTCAGAGATATAAATGAGACCAAATGATATAAGCATATATGGTCATTTCAAAGCCACTGAATTTCGACAATTTTGTTGTTATACATCTCCAGGTGTTCTGAAAAATGTATTTTTGGAGGAATATTATAACCACTTTATGATACTCCATTCAGTAATACGTCTTCTCCTTTCAAAGAACACACCCCCACAAATGTACCCATATTGTCAAGAAGCTTTGGAAGCGTACGTAACATTGTGTGAACAACTCTACGGAGGACAATTTCTATCCTACAATGTTCATTCTCTTTTACACATTATGAGCGATGCAGAAAGTCTAGGGAATTTGGATTCGTGCAGTGCATTTGTTTATGAAAATAACATGCCCGAATTTCCTAAACGTGTTCGAAAGGCGAATCAGTCACTCCAACAATATTACAAAAGGATGAAAGAATGCTCTGACTTTAATTTTGCACATTTGGATAATAATGTTATTCATTTATCACAACCTCATTCTGAAGGACCGTTACCAGAAGAGATTCCTGCCCATCTTTGCCAACAATTCCATAAATTGAAAGTGGGTGACGTCACGTTCTCAACTGCTTTGCGCGACAACTGTATAATTCTTAAAACATCAAAAGTGTGTATAATAAAAAATATTTTTCGAATGGAGGAAGATATTTTTATTGTCATTCAAGAGTTTCGGACTATGACTCCATTATATGATGTTGGAGTTACATCTGCTGATGTAGGCGTATACCACTGCTCAAATTTGAGACGTAAATTTTAAACAATCAATTTAAAGGACATCGAGAATAAAAGTTACAGGATGCCAAAATGGAGTGATGTGGAAGGAGAAGAAGAAGTTGAAGTAGCACATGAATGGATTTGTGTTACTTTTTGAACACCATTTGTGCTACCTGGAAATGTAGCATAAATATAACGTACTATTATTTCACCTACAATATCCTATGTAAGTTCAGTACAATTTTACAGTGTAATAGGTACTTATAATTTTAAAGAATTGTATTTTTCATGATTACTAATATTAATTGTTAATCTTGTATTGAATATCTCGTTAAAGTTTTCAATGGTCTATTAAATAATTTTTTAATTTTAGATTATGTCGCACGCGAGCGTACACCATTCTTCAATTTATAATTTCGTTTTTAACTCTGTATCATTTTTAATTTATAGTTTTAAGTTCAAGAAAATCTCTTTTGTTAAAGAACTCCTATTTTTGGAATAAATATGGTCGGCCCTGAGACCGAGATGCGCACGCAGTCCATCTATACGGTTAAGAACCGACGCGCGCAGCTCTGGGTACGTAGCACGGAGTTGCGTGCGTCGCATCCCCACTCGCTTCCCCCACTTTTATCACAAGACGAGCGTCGCTGCAGTCTCTCGTCAGTACATCGCCATACCTACCTACGAGCAAGATCACGAGCTCAAGACTCAACAAAATATCGTGTTGTAACGCCTAGCACCCCAGAATGTGCCATAATTAACTCGTGCGCTGTATTTCTTGTCTCTGGCTGCTTTTGGCTAAATTTGTATTTTCTTAGGAAATTCATATTCCAGATTCCTTCCATTACTTCACCACTCTATCATACAATCCGATTCAGAGGAAACGTAAGTACAGACGTCGAGGGTGTGACACAGATTGGTTGCAGGATAACTGTCACGACTGTCAGGGAGTCCTGGGAGGTTCTCTAAGAGGACCTCCTAAGGTCTTCAGTGGTGTGTTATGTCAGCCTACAGTGGGGACCGACGTGCCATTATTTTCTCGTCACGACTTGCCTCCTCTGCATCACCCAAGCATCCCACTCACGTCCAAACATCCCCTTATTTTTTTTATGGATTCCGTTCAACAGAATAGAAAGAGAATCAGGCTGAATCTCCGCAGGCGGATCACTGCTAGAAAATGGGCCGAAAACGTTTCACAGGAGGGCACGCCGCTTCACTTTATTCCGACCGAATCATCTTTTCAGTCTCGAAAACACGCGAATGGACGCGATTAGTGCAAAGGAGTGCGACCCAGGATTACAGTGCAGAGAATTTGATTTGAAACGCCTAGTGATTAGCGATGCTTCCCATGATCTAAGCATAATGAATGAGCCACAATCAGTGAATTTCCCATATCGTGACAGGTCGGAGGAAGAGATTTTGGAGGGGCTACCTAGGTGCCAGGATCCGATAATTTTACCACAATTTTTGTCTGTTCCTGAAAACATAAACAATTTCGCCCAAGTTCAATTTTATCTATGCCTCGCGTTAGAAAGAGACTAAATCTTCGCCGAAGGCTTAACACAAGGTGAAAAGCTGCCTTAGTAAATCGTGTCGGGAAACTATTTCAGCCAGGGCGGATTCACGAATGACTCGTTGCGGGAAGCTGGAAGTTCGAATGTGAGCGACAGAGTGCAAGACATTCCTCTAGACGAGACTTCGGATTCAAACGACGATTTCGACCACCATTTCTCGGCTTTTGCCCTGGAGTTCATACCCAATTTATGGGCCCGGCAGGTCCGAGAAGCGAACCTAAAATTGTACGGCATTTGCAAGTGATCGGTTGAGTTTCAAGATCTTCTGTATCTCGTATAATTATCAGCCGCTACAATTATGTTTCTTCATTTCAAATTGTACAATGGTTGAATGCTAAAAACTTCAAAAGACGGGTGTTAATTAGCATTGTATTTTGCCTCCAAGCAGATTCCGTTCTTTTGTGGCATTTTTTGAAGTATTTTGCTTGAATTGAAAAAAATAAATTTTTTTCATTTAGGTCTCTCAATTCATATTCTCAAATTTTCTCCTAAAGTATTGATTTTTTGTGGAAAATATTTTCATACAGTTTAAGATGTAGAAAAAAGCAATATTTCCTGCCATGAGCATATATGTATATTATAACTACCATAGGGTGCTCAAAAAGTTTTGTTATTTAGACATGATGTTTAATATTTTAGTATTTGAAAGACTCTAAACAGCAAGTCTAGAAGACAAAACTTTCGAAGCGCCCTATTTAGTTGTAAGTTACATCTTAATTTAACATTTTTAGAATCATGGATAAACAAAAGAAAAATCTAACAAAAGTACAAAAGATTATTCGACAATCGAGTAGTGAAAGGACTATAAATACTCCTAAGGCTCCTTACTACGTCTTCTAGTGATGAGGCTAGTCGAAAGAAAAAAAAATTATCTCCAGGACTATCGATGTCTATACAGGATAAAATTAAACAGCTTAAGGGTACACTGAATGGGATAAAAACTACACAAATAACGGTACAAAATTTGACAACAAACTGCTCAAAAAAGTCGAAGCTCAACTCGACGCCTACATCGATAGCAGCAAAGAATTCTTCGACGGAAGATAAAATTACATCCAACTCGAGAGCTACGCCTTCTTTGTCTACAAATCTAAGCTCAAATTTTACTTCGTAAGTTAATATATTATGCAATGTCTTCTTTTTTAAACACTAAAAATTTTCAAACACTCACTTTATTAATTCAAACAAAATAGCTAAATCACATTTGTTCATATAATATTTAATATACTGTTTATTTTTTGCTTTAAGGGCATGTGTTACTTACCATATGAGCAAGTTTTTAAACCCGGTTTTTTTTCTACAATTTTTACGTTTTCAAAAAAATTATAGTCAACATCCGTCAAGAACGTGAAGACGGACGAATGTTGACTAAAATTTTTTTGAAAATGTAAAAATTGTAGAAAAAAAACCGAGTTTAAAAACTTGCTCATATGGTAAGTAACACATGCCCTTAAGGAATGAAGTTTCCGGCCCAAACTTATCCAAAAATACTGAAAGAACGATGCACAATTTCCAATTTATGGAAGAGGGTTTAGTTCCATTAGTCCAACTGGAAAATGATCATGGAAGATCCACCGATGCCGAGTCTCAAGATATATTTACAAACGAGAACTTGGAAAAAGAAGATTACACAGATTTTCACAAAGAAATTAAAAATGAGTTGCTGTAAGTAAAAATATCGACAGGTGGTTCTACTTAAGTATATTTTATTTTATTTACTAGAAAATTCACTTTACAGGAATTTGAAGACTCAAATCGAACAGCTGGATTTAAAACTGGAAAATGTGAATGAAAATATTGCAAAGATACTAAATCTCTTGTTACAAAAATCTGGTAGACGTGAAAATTTAGCACAAAATTTATATAAGATTCCTGAAGGGTTTCCAATTAGCACGTTGGATCAATTTAAAGAGTTAGAAGAAAACGAAGATCAACTAACGCAACTTGTAGATTAATTTTATTGTTTGGATTATTATAATTATTTGATTTATATTATTACTCAATTATTTTTTATATTTCATTTTAGCACGACCACCTTCAACACTTGGGAGGCTTGAAAGTCCGTGAGTTCCTCAATTGCGCGTTAAAAGTTATAACGCACAGGAATTTGGAAATTCTATTGTATGCAATATATTATATAGTAAGTTGAATATTGCTCGGAAATCCGATGGTATTTAATGTTATTAAGTGGTTATTTACTTATCTGTTGTATTTATTTATGTATTTAGATGCAGCACAAAAGTGCCCCCTTTTTGCTGGGCCAATGAATGTGACAGAATTCAAAACCGAAATGCAGGAGGTTCATCGACCCACAAAACAAAGATATAGAAAATCGAACAGGCCTTCAACCTTAGAGTTTGAAGAGGTAGATGAAGAGACAGATGAAGAGACAGACGAAGAGGAGACGAATGAAAGATTAGATGATATGGGAGTATATGGGGACGTTGAAGAAGACAGTGATAGTTAGTTTACGTGTTTTGCAATTTTTTAAAGCCTTTAACAATAAGTTTCTATTATATCGTCCATCTAGATGCATTAGGCTAGGTTTTAAGAACTTGTGGTAATTATCAAAAGAGTTTTAGTTTCACCAACTTTATGCTCATAAATATTTTAATAAATATTTTTGTCTAAAACTAAACCATTTACCTCCATTTCGTACAGACAAAAATAAATGGCCTAGTTTTAGTGAAAAATATTTATTATTGTAAACGTAAAGTTGGAAATAATAATAAAGTTGACCAACTTAGTTTCGACCAAAAATATTGCTCTTATGGTACAGTAACACGAAACATGTCCTTACGCGAAAAAGATAAAACTTTACAGAGTTAAAAAAAAATTTATTATGTTACAGGCATGTGATGCTTATTATTATAAACAATTCAGTTTATACGTTTTTTTTCTGCAATAATAAATGTTATTGATGATATTTTAGAAAATATTTCAGAACATGAAAACAGAGGTAAATGGACTACCTTTGGTTTGGATAATTAAAAGAAAGTTGACTTATGTTTAACACAGACATCATCATTTTTTTAATTATTCAAACAAAAACTAGGCCATTTAACTCCGTTTTTTATTTTCTCTCACATTTCTAAAAACTTCAGCCAAAAATATTTATGCTTATAATAGTTATAATGACAAGTATCAGCGTTCAGAAAATCGTAGAAAAACCAAGATTAGTATTAAAGTTTACAATTCAAAAGAACCCGAATATTTTTCAAAATACCGAATAAATAAATTTGTATACTTAACTGACTTAAAGATAATAAGAAATATTAACGAAGATTATTGAAGTCATTTTTTAAAATGGTGTAGTTTAGGACCTAATGAAAATAGATTAATAGATAATAAAACACCGTTTTGAGTTTTAAAATTCACAGCTTTAAGTTTATTGTGATGTTAAATATAATTATTTAAATGCGTATAATAGGTTCAGTGTTTCGAGTCTTAAGACTTTTCGTTGCATATGTTTAAAGTTGAAATATTCAATAATTCATATTCGAAATAATATTTATAACTAATATTATAACAAATATTTGCAAATTTTATAATATTGGTAGTATTAATAAGTTTGTTATCTTAAATATAAGTATTTAAATGCGTTTAATTTAGTGTTTGCAGTATAAGACTACTTTCATTTTGTATTCAAACTTAAGATGTTAAGTTAAAAAACTTGTGTTCACAGTAATAAATATTAATATAAATGGTAATAAATTACTTGCTCTTTATTTTCGTGTCTTTATTTAAAAATAACATTTATAAACTTTAAAAATCATATAAATGCATACACGCACCATGCCCGCACGTCGTGCGACCCGCACGATGTGCGACGCACCTATCACGCATATGAGGACGCAGTTGCCTCGTCCCCTGCTATTGACTCCCGAATCTTTCGTTTTTAGCGATAGATAACGGGGCAAATATCCCGGAATAAAGGAATGTAACTTATTTACAGTTAAATCGTAATCTAGATTAACATTACATTACAAAGCATGAGACAATTTATCGATGAATCCATGAAATTGTGGCGTGGAAACACGATTATGCTAATTTAAAAGGTGAATCCGAGCGAATCTTCATAGAATAAGCCCAAATAAGCCAGTTTAACACGAATTTGGGCTGCGTCGGCCCTGTACACAGGTACGCGTCTCGCGCGGAAGCGAGAATAAGGCTGAATAAACGAGAGTAAGGATAAATAAGCGAAAATAAGACGCGCCTTTTTATGTGCTGCTATGCGACTCCCTACGCGCAAGAGGCATTAAGAAGCATTATGACTAGTTAAATGCCTTTAACGTAAAAATACATTTTTAAGCAATGATAATCACAATCAACCGATTTTAAAGAGAAACATCACATTGCAAGACTTTCTAATGAATTGAATCTTAGAATAACGTTTCACGGGGTTCACGAGTGAATAGCCCCTCGTTGATATCTTCATAAAGGGCCTAGCCGGGTAAGCATGTAAAATCTGCCCCCGCATGTATCAAGTCCAAATTGGTACCATATATTGGCACCTATGAGTCACAAAATTCCTGCAAGTCTCAACCTTAAAAACGTATTTTTATAGGAGTTATGGAGGGGGACAGAAAAATCAAAAAAGTAGTTTTTCTCATAAACGGCTCAACCGATTTTTATGAAAAAAATGTGTTATTTAGGTCGATGAGAAAATTAAAAAAAAAAATTGAAAAATTTTTTGGACGAAAATAACAGGTCTTAAAAAATTTTTTAAGTTTTCAAACATTTTTTTTGAGGTTATGTTTTATAGTGACATCCACCATTTTCTTCATAAAAATTCCTTAAGATGTCCTCTTTAACATATATTTTTGTCAAATTTTTTTAAGTGGTGCAACATAGTGAATAAAAATAAAAATCCTACTCGGGACAGTGTGTAACTATGTACCTTTATGGCATACTTTAATGGCTGGCTATATCTTTCAGAAACAACCTTTTATCGTCTGTGTTTGGCTAGAAACGTTTTTGGAAAATCTAGAACTTATAAAATGTATACGTACACTGAGAGAATCTTGGGATAGCATGTTGACTACACTGCGTAGCCCAGCGCCACTATGGTTTTTAGTTTACGGCAGTCTCAATTTTGGGCGACTAGGAGCTCCAATGTCTGCTTTACCAACACGTTTGTAAAAGAAATAATTTAAACGATCAGTATAAAAGCGTAAGTGAGGTAAAGACGTATAAACGTAAAAGCGTAAGAGAGATAGAAAGGGTGTGAGAGAGAAGTAGAGGAGGGTGGAGAGGGCAGTGTGCTGCGTAAGACGTGATCAAGTCGGATTGTAAGGCAGTGAGTTGCGAATTTAATTAATGTAAAGAGTTTCATTTAAGCGTTTGTAGTTTTTCATTTAATAAAGTGGTTTAAAATAAAAGACGAGTTAACAAATCAGAAGTGGGATACATAGTTTTATCTTTGAATAGTGGTGCCTGGGAGAGAAGAAGCAGCTAGGTTATGTGTGAAAAAGGACGCGATAATGGCCGCAAATGTCTGAAGAAGACTTTGATGCTTTTCAACGTAAAATTTTGAAGAGTTGTGGTGTTAAAACGAGAGCAATGGCGGATGGAGGGAATCTGGATGCGAATTCCGAGATCGAGAGGCAGAAGCAAAGAAGAAGTCAAGAAAAGCAGGCGTACGAACGACAAATGGTAGAAATGAGAATCGAAATGGAACGAGTCAAATTACAAACGCAAAGAGAAAGAGAAGCGATTGAAAAAGCTAAAGAAGAAATTAGGAGGCAAACTCAGGGTGGAAGTGCGAATCAAGAGCCTGGGTTAAATTTAGAGGATTTTAATCGATCGAGTCAGATGCAGGATCAATTGGCGCAGGCGCTTAACTCGCTCACTGATGTATTGGGAAGTTTATCGATTCCGAGAGCTGAGAGTGTTCCAACGAGCATAGGAGATCTGAAAACAGTGATTCGAGATTTTCACGGTAATGAAGGGCCAGAGCAAGCAGGAGCGTGGATTCGAGAACTGGAAAATGTAAGGACGTTAAATGGTTGGACGAGTGCTGTTGCACTTAGTGTGGGAAAAGCACACCTAAAAGATGGCGCCTTGAAATGGCTACTGACCAACATGGCCATGATCGTTGATTTTAACTCATTTGTGCTAGCATTCAAGTCAACCTTTACATATCAACGTAGCACTACGGAAAAACTAAGAATCATGATGGCACGCACACAAGGATGTTCGGAAAGTGTCCAGGATTATTTTCTTGATAAAATTTGGCTGTGTGAAGGATTGAGACTCTCTTTGGCGGAAATTCGAGACGAATTGGCGAGTGGACTCTGGTCTCGTGAGACTACCAATTTCATACTTACAATTAGCCGAGATTTTGGAAGCACAGACGAAATGCTCCAGGAGCTGGTGCGATTTGAGAAGATCGACATCAAAAGAAGAGAACGGATTGGAGAAAGAAAAGGAGGGAAAAATCTGCAAGAAAGAGATGGACGAGGTAAATTCAGTTTACAGAAGTTCAGCAGAGAGCAGCGAACGGAAGGAGCCGAAGTAGACGAAACATCACAACGAAGCGAAAGGTTGGTTAGGAAGTGCTTTAATTGTAACAGAGTAGGACATTTATCGCGTGATTGTATAGAAAAGAGAAAAGAAATAATATGTTTTCAGTGTAAAGGAGTAGGGCATATTGCTTCACGTTGTCCGAAGCGCAACGAGGAAAAATCAAATAAAGATAGGGTACAATCGGTACAGTGTGTAAGAGAATTGAATGTCGCGGAATCTACAGGAAAATTTCTAAAAGAAGTGCAAGTAGGGAATGTGAAACTTAAGGGTCAAGTTGATATGGGTGCTTCAGTAAGTACTATTAAAGCGACAATAGTCTTGCGGGAGGGTTTTAAGATGCAAAAAGCAATGTCAATGTTAGGGGCATTTGGTGCTGGTGTTGTAGAGTCACCCGGAATTGTTGATGAGGTTTTGAGTTTTGAGGGATTAAAGCCGAGATATGTTGTTTTTAGAGTTGTGCCAGATAATGCTCAAAACGTAGATGTAATTATAGGACGAAACTTCACAGAAGCCCTAGATCTAACCTACACGCGATATGGATATGACTTAACGTTTAACGTTATTGACCCGACTTTATTTGCTGATAATGAAAAATCGAAGATTAGGTTGTTCTCGAATGAAAATGTTGAAATTGCTTCAGATTCGGTACATTTAATTAATGTAATGACAGAAATTGGGGAAGTTAAAATACCGGTAATTAATTTAGAGGAAAAAGCTCAGAAAGTAAAAATTGGTCAAGCGATAGGGGAAACAATATTATCTGTAGAAGCTGGAAAGATTGATGTAAAAGAGAGAAATAAGATTACGATTGATAATGTTGTCACAGATGAGGGGGTTTTGATGTCACAAAAACAACAGCTAGTAGATATTTTAAACGAATATAGAGAATGCATCGCACAAAATTTGGATGAACTTGGCCGAACGAATAAAATAGAAATGAAGATTGAGTTGAAGGAAAATTCACAACCAGTAAATTCAAAACCATATAGATTAAACGCGAATGATCGGGCAGCGTTAGATAATATTATTC